>OW152817.1:3462500-3578428 GCA_933534255.1 Iphiclides podalirius | reverse complement strand
TGTCAACGCTTCTGCAAACCCTCGGATGTAGCAGATGTCTATGGGCGGCGGTATTCACTTAACATCAGGTGAACCGTCTGCTCGTTTGGCAACTTGTCACATGAAAAAAAAATATTTAGAATTATTACAAGGTGAGCAAATGTTAAATATCATGTGATAAAAAAATTAAGTTGATTATTGAAGTGAGATTCGAAATGATAATGTACTTACGACGTATAAACAACATCATATGCTCAGTAATGTTATTACATACAAATATTATTAAACGTAATTGCTTACCTCACTAAACATAGGCTTAATTATTATTAACTATATTTGTAAAAATGACATGCGTCAAATACTATCTTTTACGTTCATGAGATTCGACTAAAACCGGAACGGTAATTCATTAATGATAAAAAAATTAGTATATGTGTACGTTTGTAACAATTTATAGAGTACTGGTTTAGCGTAAAGACGTAAAATGCAATTGATAACGGTTTATTTAAACAACTTGGAATTACCTGCGTTTCATCTGGTGGTTAATGTCAAAAAGTTGTTATTGGTATCCATAGTAACGCAACACAATAAACGCTTCACGGCATGTCGCTCTTTGAGGGTCGGTGTCGCGCTCTCTGATCATTTTCAAACATACCAAAAGAAGTATGTATTGGTACATACTGCTCTAGAGCGACCAGGACGGTTTTTACGCGTATGTCGGCTACTGGTGGTCGAGGGGTCCGCACACCTTGAACCTGGCGGATGACTGTTACCGGCAAGCGATCCTCGTGCACGAGTGGCTCCACATCATCGGCTTCTTCCACATGCAGTCCACATACAACCGCGATGAGTACGTCCGCATCGTGTGGGAGAACGTGGAGGATGGTATGTCTATTGGTGCGGAAACTAGACGGCGTTCAAAATTCAATCTTACTCGTATATACTGAAATAAATGCACCTTTGATATATGTATACTGAAGTTAATACGCCTTTGTTAGGCGTATTAACTTCAGTATGTAAAAGCTAAAATCATTTGTCAACGACTGTAGAAGAAAGTTAGCTTTATACTCGTAGTTTTTCTTTGTCAATTTAAAGTTCTTTTCGTTCTTCTATTTCTAGAAAGATGAGATCTTGACCTTTTGGGCAATTTAAAATGATAAAATAAATTAAGCTGTTGAATAGGAATAACCACTATAAATGTAATTGAAAAATTATAAGAACTACTAAGTCAGTCACTAAGCTGTTTGGATAGTTAAATTACAAAATACTAACATTTTTAAACTTGTGATTTCTTTCGAATGGAATGTCCTAATTTAATAGTTCGAAAAGTAATATAAAGCTATTGAAACAGTCTTTAATATGAAGTAATTTATTTTTATAAGGATTAATACCAAGATACAAATAAAGAGCCTTTTCTAGCGGCGGCATTTCAATCAAAATTTTAAAAGAACACTTATTGTGACATAACTATAATAGTTAGACATATGCTCTCGCGACACTTTTTGGAAATAATGATGTGTTCTGCAAATTCGTATTACATTATTTTATTCTATCATCAATAGTTTTCGCAGCGCACGCGATGTAAATAATATTTTAGGTAATTTTTGTACACTTTGTGTTACATTATTGAAGTTTTAGTAAGGATCCCTATTTTTTTTTTAAATATAATATAGCCTATATCAAGCGGGGATAATGTAGCTTCCCAACAGTGAAAGAATTTTTCAAATCGGTTCAGTAGTTTCGGAGCCTATTCAATACATACAAACAATCAAATCTTTCCTCTTTATAATATAGAGAAGATTACTGACATAGGCTCGTCAATGTAAGGAATTTTTAAGGACAGATTTCTTTTGAACTCAAATCCACAACATAGATAATGCCTGATTTTTCTGCCGATTGTGACGAAAGCAGTACGTCTCGCATACCATTTCAACGGATTCGATTTCAAAGACGTCGTTTTCAAAGTTTCGAAGGTGAGATGGGACAGCTCGACTACGTGACCTTCTACGACTGGCTCAGGGTCAGGAGACACTACAACTGCCCAGGTGCCTGTCCGAAGAGTGAGATGCAAATATCGGACGACGGTAAAGTGAACGTGGTAGAGGATACCCCAGAAGATGAACACGATTAGCTAAAACTCCTTCTGTCGATCTTATATTGAATCTTTATTTGAATTGTTATTTGATATAAAAAATAAAAATAAATAATGACATATAATGTCCTTTATGTACATCACGAACCTGATTTCATTAATGTTTATTAATATATATGAGCTACGAATTATAAGCAAATTTCATTATGAGCAAATTCAAAATCAATGTGAAGTGTACTTTCAAGTTTCTAAAATATAAATTTAAGTAAAATGAGCGTCGAGTCTACGATTTTCAGGAATAAAAATAATTCGTCGGTGAATTAGTTTACTGACCGAGAAATAAACACTACTTATCTAATTACGAGAAATATCCTCCAAAAATACCTCCCAATAATAATAAGTCTTCTATAGGAGAAACAAGTTCAGAAATCAGAATTCTGCTTCAAAAATTGTCATCGACATTTCAGGTTTTCCTGTTAAATTCTCATTCTAACAATTCTGTAGCAAATATAGGTCTTGCTGAATTTCGATTATTTCTAGCGGATTGAAGATTGGAATAATTAAACTTAACATGTTTTTTGGAATTAAGCTTTCCCGAGGAAACCATTTATAGTTTCAACTTTAAGATAAAACGCAACAACAAAAAAAATTTCGGCGCTGCGGGATTTTACCTGCGGCCGATGACCTCACGGCGCAAAAATCTTGATATCTATATACGTTCGTTCTTTTGCATTTTAGCAATGCTTGGTGCCAACTAATGTGCATCCTTTACAGCACACAATACATTCACCACAAACATTCAAAGATGAATATTTGTAATGAGAGATGTCGCCATTGCTCTTAAAATTATATACGGTTGTCGTTACAACCACGACAATAAATGAACACACGTCTAACGCTACTTGCCAATAATCATAAAAAAATATGAAACGTTAAAAAAATCCATAATTAAAAAATATATTTTTCAAATAAACAAATTTAATAAAAAAGAAACAAAATTTGTAACATCCTATACAACTACAACTGTGACCCTTTACCTCTAAGTGAGATGAATATCGTTTTAAAATAATCGACATATATTAAATATAATCGAAATATATTAAGGAGCTATAATATATTTTTTAATGCTTGAATTGCAAGTTGCTTAACTCTTTAATCTAACTAACCCATTTAACGCGAAACACACTTTAGCGAAGTAGTTAACGGTTTTGAAACTTTTGAAAAATCAAAAGGATCAGAATTAATCATCATAAGTAAAAAAACAGTGCCGAAGCCATAACACGGCTTTTTTGGAATAATGCTTGCTGCGTGTTTCATGCTTGTTTACATGTATGTTTACCATGTGGCCTCGATCATCATCTTTTTAACACCTTGTCTCTGCGACTATTATTATGAGTCCAAATACAACATTTGCGTATAATTCGTTCTATTCGTTGAATGTCGTTCAAACAAAGAAAATAACGTTCTTCTTGGAAACTCGGTCGATTATTATCAATTGGCGCTGAAATGTAGACGCCACTTTTTAAAAAAAAAAGTGTCGTCGTCGTCTTCTGAAATTCATACGATATTCGAAGTGTTAAGTGATAATGCATCCGCCATTTTAATACCCTTATAGATTCGAGATCCCTTAGGGATTCCAGATTAGTGAGGATCAGGGAGATATGCATAATTGAATAATTTTGCAAAACATACCAAGTATTTCATTTTACGTTTAGCCAATTTTGGCTATACGAATGTATAGGCCCTCACGAATAGCTTATCACCTATTTAAGCGATCATTTTCCAAATGAATTGCTGACGATTTGGATTTTATCTAAATTATCAATATCTGATTCGAGTATTATTGTAAAGCTTCGCAGATATGAATTTGGATGACATTATCATATCATTTGAAACAGAATGCCAAATATATCATTTTTTTTTTCATGTAACACAAAAAACTGATGAACTGAACATGCAAAGAAAACTGACCAAAATTTTAACAATCAGTGTTTTGTTAAATGTGTATTGATAAATGCCCCCAATAATAGTTTTTCTCAAATATCTTCTATGTACAGACAACGATGAGTTACATTTTTATTCAAATCAAATCAAATCATCTTTATTAGCAGAAATATGGTGGATAAAGAATTCCAGTATAGATAAAAGTAAAAGTACAGACATGTTTCTCCTCATTGGCATGCAAATATTTCACAAATAATATACTTAATACAAACACAATCTAAGTCAATCAATTACAGTAAATTAAAACAAAATGAACCAAAATTGTCCAAATTTTGAACAATAACAAATATTATCAGTCACAAAAATATATACAGCGTGTTATTACAACCGCGAGAATAAATGAACACACATCTTTTTTTATGTGAAAAGCTGCCAAACGAGCAGACGGTTCACCTTACGTTAAGCGAATACCGCCGCCCATGGACACCTGCTACACCGAGGCAGATGCGTTGACAGCCTTTTGAAAATGGGGTTCCGGCCGCCTCACTCACCAGACGAAACGTGAAAGTATTATACTTCTACTTACCGGCGGTCTTCTGTGAGCTCGTGGTACTTACCCAGACGAGCCTGCCCATTCGTGCAACAGCCGAGGCTGCTGCATGGCTCTACCACCATATAACGCTACTTGCCAATAATCATAAAAAAAAACATAATTAAAAAAAATAATTTTCAAACAAATTAATTAAATAAAAAAAAAAAAAAACAAAATTTGTAACATCCTATACAGCTACAACTTTTTCATTCGTTGCCACAGCGTCGCGTTACAAGACTCTCCTTCTAACAGTATTTTTTATCTCTTTTAAATTCATTCAACCCATTCATATGCTTTGTGACCTTTACAAATAAACTTTACGTTACAGTTTTATACGTAAGGGTGTTCTAAAATTGTTTGTTTTAGAAAATTTTATAACTCGGTGAATATTGATGTTTAAAGTATGTAAATGTTTAATACAATTTTAAAAGTTATCCTCTATATGTGTGTTAATTTATTGTCGCAGTTGTAACGACACGCTGTATATATTATATGTATAGATATCCATTCACATACATAAATTTTTGTAAGAACGTTTTACATATAATACGAACGTAATATATGTAGGATGTAAAACGTTCTAACAAAAAACAGTATAATGTTATCGTACAGTAAGGGGTACAATGTTTTCGAAGGGAATACTAAGAAGTCTTCTAGGTCGCAGTGGTCTATGTTCGCACAAAAAGAAAAAACTATCTATGTTATTTATTTCTTTTTACCAAGCAATATGTGTCCAACTAAAATAAAAATAGTTAAAAGGAACTCGAACTTGAACCCATGGACATTTGCAACACCCGTTGCAAATGCGTTGCCATCTTTAAATAAAGTGGGCCCCGACTACCTCATTCACCAGACGAAACACAGAAGTGTAACACTTCTACTTTACGCCGGTCTTCTGTGAGATCGTGGGAGGATACGCCAGAAGATGTACACGAATAGCGTAAATTCCTTCCGTATATCGAATCCTTCTTTGATTAATATTTGATGTACAAAGAACGAAATTTAATCTTATCCTTTAAACGAGCAATTCTTGTACATACATACATACATACATACACATATATATATATATATATATAGTTATCCGTTCTAGGAGTTGTTTGATCCAGCGTTCCGTACGATCAGTTTTTTGTTGATCCATACCCGATTTGTTAATCCAATACCATATGTATGTGATTTAGTGGCTCCATTCGGATCAACAAATTCTCGTCAATATCTTTTTGAAAGTAGCTACAATTTATACAAATCCACTCCGTACTTATTTGATCCAATTCAAACGGACGAATCACAGATCTATATTTATAACTATATTTTTTATTCCTTAATATTCTATTTTATTTGGTTAAAATAATCTTTTAGAGTTCCGTACCCAAAGGGTAAAACGGAACCCTTATTACTAAGACTCCGCTGTCTGTCTGTCTGTCACCAGGCTCCACGTTGTATCTCATGTCGTAATGGTGATAGTTAGTTAGTTATTTTCACAGATTATGTATTTCTCTTGTGCCATATAAAACCATAATTTTCTTTAAATAAATTAAATTTTTATTCTTTAAAAAAATAAGTTAAACAGGTTTTCGTTAAAAAAGCACTTGTTGACTAGACTATAAGCAAGATTAAATTTAATAAAAATCACTTACTTTTCGCTCAATTCTTTGAGTTTCCCTTTTGATGTAAAGATTTGTCCGATAAATCGCACATTATCTCTTAACTAATCTAACTTTAACCCACTGAATAGCACTAGCTTAAATAACACTATTGATTACATAATAAATAATAATAATTTATTCTCTTGTAACCAAACTCATATTTGATAATAAGTTGAGCAATGACTTGTACACAAATTTAACAGTTACAATAAATCTAAAATATTGTCATCCTCGTCTCTTTAAAGAAATTTTCACACTACATCATTTGTCGCATTACATTGCGACCCTTGTTGATCCGTTTCCTAGTGCAATAGTAGCAATATATTGTACAACTAGCTTGCGCCCGCGGCTTCGCCCGCACATTATATTGTGCTTAAAAATACCTACGGAACCCTTCGTGCGCAACTCCAACTCGCACTTGGGCGATTTTTTTTAACTTTATATAAACCATCATTTTACAGACCATAGTTGACTAGTTTGATCGCACAAATCTACAATGTGGTTCTTTAAGTTGATATAACTATTTTATTTATCATCCGACTTCAATAAAACTAACAATAAATGTTAAGAGAAGCTTACTACAATGCATGTAAAAGTTGCACTGAAATCGGAAAGGCCGTTTTAGCCAAGTTAGCGCACACAGACAAACAGATAAACGGACAATAATTTTAACTATCATGGTTCTACTGCGTTGATAAAGGCTCCTAATAATAGTTTTTCTCAAATATCTTCCATGTACAAACAACAATCAGTTAAATTTTTATTAAATGTATGATATTCTTTGAGCTCATAGTTCGCCGCCGCGCCAGTTGCTGAAATCAACTCGGGATAATATTTGGATGCCTACTTAGGAGTACAGCATTTTGGGCTTCACCTCAATCGAATTAATACAGGCTGCATGTGCTAACAAGCATAAAAACAAAACTATACACTTTATAGTAAGTAGTTATTTTGATAATGTCCCAAGGAAACATTAATATCAAGCGATAATATCTACAATATTAAAAATATTTATTCACTAGCATCCTATGGTAAACTAATTAATAAGAAATAGGGTATAACCATCTCTTTGTCAATTATATTTATCTACGTTATTATATTCGACATATAGTAACAGTTTACTCAATAGAAAATGTACATAGAAATTCAGTTCTTATTACAAACACCGTGGAATTAATTTTACGAACACTGACGTCGAGCTGCGTATGCGCGCTCACAGGGATCAAGAAATGTTTAAAAAGTGCCTGAAAAAAAACCGTTACGCGGAGCCACAAATACTTTGGAAAAGTATAAAACAACGGTTAGAGTATATTGCTGAATTTAGAAATATGTCTAATCAACACAATACGCTGTTCAAATATATGCTTTCCGGCCTTTAAAATAAAGCTTAAGGGCAAAGAAATTTGGATACAAAGGTGGATCAACAAAGTACTCTTTTAATTTTGCTGGATCAAACAAGTTATGGAAAAGGACTATATATATATATAAGGACTATATATAATTATATATATATATATATATATATATATATATATATATATATATATATATATATATATATATATTTATATATATATATAATTGGAATCTCGGAACCGGCTCCAGCGATTTTAATGAAATGTAGTATGTGCGTAGATTCGGGGGCGAAAAATCGATCTGGCTAGGTTTCATTTTTGGAAAATGTCGTTTTATCCCAGTTTTCAGGGAATGAAAAATATCATTCGAATACGACGGTGAATTTATAATAGCTCGGTCGGTAATCGGGCGGCGGCTAACAAACAGCCACGAAACAGAAGGCCGTGGTTCGTGTCACTATCATTTACACACTTACTTTTTTTTCGATTCCAGATCATTGCTTTCTTCATTTTTTATTTTTTGTCGATCCAGATGATTTTGTTATTTTTTTCCTTTTTTTAAAGTTCTTTCTTTTGTGAAAAACACCCGTTCATATTTCGTTATTATTACGTCGGTAAGATCGAAAAGTATTATGCATATGTCATTACTCAATAATTTGTATCTAAATGTAATTTCCAAAATACACAATTTGAAAAAAAAAAAAACAAACCTTTCTTTCTTATTCTTCAATTTTTTATTAAGTACTGCTTGTCATCGTGCGTTTATTGTATGTACGGAGCAAGAAAGGGCCGTTTCAGAGAAAATGATGGCTAGATTTTCACAATTAGAATCGCTTCTAGTTAATTAAAAGAGACTTTATTAGAGACCGGAAACATAAAATCAAAAACAATTTGGATAAATTTTTATTTATTGATTAATTAGTGTATAATCGCAAGTATGTTTTGAATATTCGATAAGTTTCAAATAAGCTATAAAAAGCTTCCCATTTTAATATCTATTCCAACCTATACTAATATCAAAATTACTTTTTAGTTGTATTGTTGACAAGAGCATATAATTGCGGCACGCAGCGCCGCAGGCGCTACCGAAGCATCTCTAATGAGACGTGTTCACGCCAGAAATGTAGTATGTCAATGTATTATTCTTACTCACTAATAAAAACTAACGTATAACTCTGTGACCTATAAATCATTACTCGGAATTAACAAATATCTGTCGCAATATTGAATTGGACACTTTATAAATGAAAAACGACATTTTTAAAGTGATTTGAAATATACTTTAAAGTATTTAAAAAGAAGCAAAACCTTAAAAAAAAAACTATGAAATTGAAATATTATATCCAAGAATAAAATTAAGAATTTATAGCATCATATACGGTACAATATTGGCTTTTCTAAAGGTGCCCAAATTTACACAGGAGGTTCAAACTCGGTAGTATAATCGTTTATTGAAATAAAAACAAACTTATTTTTTTTTTTAAAATTGTCTTCCATTCCCTAAAAAAACAACTTGTTGACAATGCGATAGTCATTCATAAATGCCTCGTATATTTTTGAAACGTGCATGTTATTTATGAATGATCGCGAATAAAATAAATGGGTTGCCCATAAATCACGCACTTTTTGAGATAAGTTCAAATGAATCTGTTTAATTATTTATGAGTGATTTTAAATATTTATCATTTTTTGTATAACATTATTTATGTCTAGAATTTAATTAAAAAATGGATACTCTTAGAAAAGCCTCCCTGTGTATTATTTAAAATCAGTAAACGTAATCAACAAGGACTACTCGTAATATTGGCTATACCTTTGCTGAATCTTCGAATTTTGTGATAAAATGTATATATGTAAATATATAAAAGCGATAAGAGATTAAATAGTCCAAATTATTATGTGACAATTTCTGACACAACACAAACGAACATGCTGACAAGCAAATATTTTCAATATGCGTGATTGTTTTCAAACTACCGAAGGGGTTGAAGAAAAAATATTTATTCCGAAATCACATACGTATAGATCAACTCTTTCCACCTTTTATTTTATCACATCCGTATCTTATATATTGAAAACAATCACGGTTATCAATTAAATTGATTAACATTAAATAAATAATCGGGAGCGTTTATCGTACCAGTTGCGTATATAAATGCAAAAGCAGTCGTGAGTGGAGCAAATTAAAAAAAAAAAATGTTAAAACTTGGTTTGCTGCTGGGTTTCGTGAGCTTAGCGGTTAGTGGACCGTCGGCCTCAAGGTCGAGGGTGGACATTGAAGCGTTTAGAAGTTTCCTGGAGAAAAGCCGCACAGGTTATTACCATACATATTATCTCTAGTTTACAGCCGAAGACAACGTTAATTTGTTGCCATAAAGTAAGTAGCAATAACATTGATTCAGTTATCAGTTGGATTGGTCCCAAATATACAAGTTATTTTAGGATTTATAAAAATGGATCATGCGGCTCTCATATTCTTACAGCTTGATCGATGATTTATACCAGATTACATGTAAACTGGTTCTAAATTACACACTAAAATATAACTGAGTAAGATACTTTAAAATAGAACAGATTAATAATACGTATCTACATAGTTAATGTGTGTAATAGATATTATATGCACGTTTGAGATATACGTTCTACCGATAAAACTCAGTGGTTTTTAAAATACAATTTAATCAGTATCGGATTAACCACGTAGCACGTGCGCGAAAGTGGGCCCCGCATATTTAAACCCTCTCATCCTTGCCTGAGAGTAATTTTTTGAGTCAAACTTATTAATTAAGTAAGAATATTAAATTGATTTTTTTGCAACTTTATACTTAAGAACCCATAGCAAATCAAGGGATCTTTTGAAATACTTTGCTACGGGCCCCGCGCCTTCTTAATCCGGCACTGAATTTAATGATTCTTAACATCACCACGCAACAACGCCCTGCACTAAAATTTCATGGAAAGGTTTATAATATTAAGTATATGGATTAAAATAAGGGATCAACGATTTCATTTAATTTTACTTATAATATAAAATAGTATAGTCCATTTTTAATAAGACTTCGAAAACGAATTCTGTAGAAATTCAAGAATTCAAAATAGGAACACGCTCTTCCAGGGAATGGCTTCCGCCTCTCGGAGCGCATGCTCGCCAACCCGCTGGCCAGCGCTTGGGAGAATAGCGGCAAGTTCGAGGGGGACATCGTGCTGGACGACTGGCAAATCGAGGGGATGGTGCAGGAGTACGCGGCTGGAAGGAACGCTTACACCTGGCCAAACTCCAAGTGGCCCAGAAACACAGTTGTTTACGAATTCGCACCTGGTCAACTGAGTGAGTAAAGAACTTATAGTGTATAGAGGCATCGTCATTTTAAACAAATCACCTTATTGATAACCGCCAGGCAACACGCCAAGAGTTGTTAGATCAGCAACAATATTTGTAGATACGGTGCCTGTCTTTAAGAAAATATATGGCCCTCTTGACAGTCCTTTAGCGTCTGCCATTCTGTCTGTCTTTGTGCAGTTGCTGTGTTGTCTTTCTTTGTTACGGGTGTTGATTGCAAATCTTTCTAAATACAAGCCACTTTGTCTTATTTATAGATGGTGGTCTGATGAAGACGTTCTTTGTGTTTGCTCCTGTTCAAGATACTTTAAAAGCATTATCTTGAATATTTGTAATGAAAAAAAAAAAAATAAAGCTTGGAATCTTTGTAAGGGAACTATTTTCAGTATAGTTTGACCAGACTTATTTACAAGTCGGTTTGCTATCGACTCAACTTTACTTATGAATAAATGCTATGTGACACCTTAAACCGTAACCTCAAAACATAAGAACTGTTCACAATAACGCTTACATATACGGTACATACGATATAAAAACTGTTTACTACTACTATGTACATGTTTGAGTATTGAATGAATATCGTGTCGCTGTCAAAACCAGATGACAGGCAGCAGGAAGCTGTTATGGTGGCCATAAGGGACATCGAGAGAAACACATGTGTCAGGTTCCGAGTGAGGCATGCCGGAGAGTTCAACTATGTCAGAATTACGGTAAGATGTATTCGCGTATTCTGGGTCAAGAAAATGAAATTTAATTAAAACGCTTTATTTCTCTCGCACAAAGTCTGGCCATAGTTAAAGGGCGATTGGTAATGCTCAGTTAGAGGCCGTTATATATATATATATATATATTCTATGAAAATACATTAAATCAATATACAAAACATTACGCACCCTACCACGTATTTGACATGCACACGCATATAATTTTACTTTGTTTATTGTGTATTGTATTTGAGAATAGATTAAAATTGTTCAAAATTGACGAATCTAGGTCCACTAGTTAATTTTAAGTATGAACAATCACGAGAAAAAATAACGGTAACGAAGAAAAACCATTGATAAAATGTGGCAGATGACTATACAGTATACACGTCATCAGATGGCGACAAAACTTTGTTGTAATTTGTTCTGCGTACGCCACGAAGTATCTGGATTCAAAATATAGAAGAGAATTTAGATGTATGTTTTTCCTCTATGCAAAAACTATCTTTTACAAAACTCCTTGTAGGTCTTATTGCAGAGCATGCCGAGTAATGCTAGCTTTATATAATCTAGTTATAATCAATACATCCTATAAAGATCTTAGCTTACAGCAGCAACTGTATAGTTCATGCCGAATCTTTGAACAATTCCAATCAATGTTATTATGAATTTAAGAAATGCCGATTACGAATGTAATTTTATCAATTTAATAACGACCTTACGATAATTTGCTTACGGCGTACCTACAGTTTCATGTACTTAACAATAGTTTACCTACAGAAACGTGGACTTATTACAATTCGGAACCCTAAATAACAATATTTAGGGTTCCGAACCCAAAGGTTGAAACGGGACCATATTATTAAGACTGCTGTTTTCTGTCTGTACGTCTGTCTGTCCGTGTCACGCCAACTGTCTAGACCAGTGTTCTCAACCACTGTGCCGCGGCACTTTTGTGTGCCGCCAAATTTCAAAAGTGTGCCGACAAATTTTGCAAATATATAATAATGTTAATATTATTAAATTATATCATTTAAAAAGAAAAATATTTTTTGGCATTAGCCAACATTAAAAACTAAAAAAAGATCAAGATTGTTAAATGTAGAAGACGATATGAGAGTAGCATTGTCATTTTTACGACCAAATATAAATGAAATTATCAAAAAACATCAAGCTCAAATTTCGCATTAAAAATATTCTTATTATGAGCTTGTAATTAATCCCTTAATAAACGTTTAGTTATTATTGTAATATATATTAGTTTATTTCGTATATTTAAAATTTTTGTCATAAACTATTTATGCAGTGTGTTGTAGTAAGTAAATAATTTTTATCTTTTTCTTTGTGTGCCGCCAAATTTTGAAATCGTTTAATATGTGCCGCAACGAAAAAAAGGTTGAGAATCACTGGTCTAGACAGTTGAAATTTTCACAGATGATGTATTTCTGTTACCGCTATAAAAACTATAAAAAACTACTAAAATATATAAGTGGGACTCCCATACAACAGAAATTATTTTTTTGTCTATTTTAGGGTTCCGTATGATAAAAGGTAAAAAAGGAACCCTTATAAAATCGTTATCTTGTCCATCTGTCTGTCCGTGTGTCACCAATGATTTTCTCAGGAACGCGTGGAATTAGCAAGTTTTTTATTTATAGCGTATACACTCCCTATTCGGTCTATAAAAAGAGTCTTACAGCACAATTAAAGGAAAAAATTACGAAAACTAGAAAAAAGCTGAAAATTGAGGTAAATTTTAGTACTTTCTGGTTTTCGCGATAATCTAAATTTGCCCATATTTTATCGTGTTGAGTCAAGGTTGGTCAATTATTTTTATACACCTAGTAGGGGTATAAAAATAATTGACTACCTAAAATCGGCGTACGAGTTCGACTCGCACTTGACCGGTTTATTTACGATAATATTTTTAAAGAAAAAAATTGCCCTCACTTTAGGATAACATTATCCTGTGTTGTAAGGACGTTTTTACAAACATAAATTTCACGTGGCCAAACACACAGATGCGAAACAACTATCTGTGGGTCGCACAAATAGTTGTCCCGTGTGAGAATCAAACTTACGACCCCCGACGCCGAAGCCAATACCTTGGCAACTGCGCCACGAGCACATCAATGGTACGAAATCCTTCGTGCGCGAGTCCAACTCGCTTTTGTTTTGTTATATTGTCTGTTCTTGAAAATCGACTAAAAACCGAAACAGAAATTTATCTGAGACGTAACTCAATTTGTATATACCACTCTAGAGCGCCCCCGACGGCTGCTACGCGAATGTCGGCTACTGGTTCAGCAGGGGTCCGCATATTTTAAATCTGGCGGAAGGCTGTTACCATCACACGGTCATCGTGCACGAGTGGCTCCACATCATCGGCTTCTTCCACATGCAGTCCACATACAACCGCGATGATTACGTTCGGATCAATTGGGAGAACATAGAGAGAGGTATGTGGTCTATTGGTCTGGAATTGAGTAGTAAGACTGGCCGCCAATAATATAATAAGTTTCTGTTACGCGTTGCAAAAGTTAAAGTTATGTGCTGGGCGAGAAAATAAGCTTACAGAAGATTATGAGAAACAAATAGAATAATTTTGCGCTGTTTACGTTTTTTTTTCATCAACCCCCAAAAATACGGGCAATTTAAAGTGGGTTGTATTAACAAAACATGAAATACATTTCAATCTCTTGCCATTTAGGTTAGTTATTTTTGTTTGTTTGCTTCAAAAACGTCATAAATATAGCATTTAATACTAAAGTAATAAGGCGAAATACCAGCCTCGAATGTAAATTCCAAGTAATAGATGAAAAGGCGGTCGGACAGTGGTAGCTGATTGGTTGACTCTTGTCTGCTCATTTGCCATTTTTGCTCATAAAATTCTCGGACAGTGGTAACATAACATTGGTCTTGTCTACTCGTTTGCCAGTGTTGCTCATAAAATTCTTATCTAACCAGGCATGGAGCACAACTTCGAGCGTTACGAAACGAACATCGTCCAGAACCTCGGCCTACCCTACGAATACACCAGCTGTATGCACTACGGGCCTTACTTCTTCTCCATTAACGGCCGTCCCACCATAGTTGCACTACGCGTAAGTGATATCGTCCTTACCATATGTATATGTGAATTTTATTCTGGAGGTGCAAAGAAATAACCTGGTTTAGAATGCATTTTCTTTCTGTCTGTCTCGTGACGTTCATGACGTTAGAAGAAGTTCGAAACGTTGGGAATTTAAAAATCACTACCAGTACGAGTAACATCATGATTCAAATGACACCCAATCCGCTAGTCGTAGGTGCAGTCCCCTACAGACCGTTAGGTATGTTCCGCCGTTGTTGGCGTAGACCGCGACACGTTCTCGACTTCCCTGACGATGGGACAACTATCGCCATCGACAGGATCAAACAGTTACGTAAACACAATAAAACACACCGCACTCGCCGGTGAGTCACCATAACGCGTAATAATAATACGCCGAGGCTAGCTAGGCGCCCAAGCGCCCTGCCACCTCAAGGCCAAGGCCGGCAGATCTGTAAATCGTGTTGATCCAAGGTCATCAGTGGTATATCATGCCAAAAATATCAAATGACACGAGAAAGAAGAAACTGTAAAAGAATCTGCAAATTAATTAAAAAACTATTGAAGCATTATTACTTATTTCCTCCTACTTAGGTCCTGAAAAATTTTTGGGTTTCTTTCGGAATATCAATCAAAAAACGTTTTAGTAAGAAATACGTATCATTATTTTGAAATAAATTGGGAGAAAAGCTGAAAAGCTGAAAAGCTGAGAAACTAACATATACATGAAATTTCTACGTTAAAAATTTCACTCGGAATCCGAATGCAAAATATGCTATAAGCAATGCCTTATTCTCACGAAATAAAAACAATTAATTCGATATCGTATCGAGCAAGGTTTCGTCAAATTTGATGTCGTTTGCAGAGCTTCGAAGGCGTGATGGGCCAGCAAGACTACATTACCTTCTACGACTGGCTCAGGGTCAGAAGACACTACAACTGCCCAGGTGCCTGGTCGAAGAGTGATGATGAGACTCAAATATTAGCTGAGGAGAAAGTGAACGTGGTCGATAATACACCAGAAGATACATATACGAATAACTGAAATCCCTTCTTCTTTACTAAATTTATGTGTTGTAATTAAACATAAACAGAACGATATATCAATTCGTTAGTGTGCTCCATGAACACGTTTGCCATCTTGTTATCTAATAAATACATAAGAAAATAATTTCGTATTTTTGTCCTCTAATCAAAAGTTTAAACTATTATGATCACTCTTCTATGGCATTACAACTCATGTTGTATAGTGACCATTAAAATTATAAGTTTGAAAAACGTTACGCAAAGGTTGTAAACCATGATATAATAATAATGAATATTAACATTTTATGAAGTGTGAAATTAATAGAAGGTATCCGAATTATTTTATCATATGATGTTACCTTATATGTTACCTTTGCGTAACTTTTTTCCAACTTTTAATTTTAACGTAGAGAACGTAAGAATAGAATTTATTTTATACGATGCGCGCACACACCGACCCTCAAAAAGCTTCTGTTATCTAACTTTTAGTATTATTTTTTATTTTTCCAAGATGGTGTCCATGAAAAAGAAATAGAAGAATACTTAGTATTTTAATACAGTCGGGTTTCGTGCTACATTTTATAATTTTTGCTTGTTACTTAGGTTTTATACTAACACCTTTGGGTCTGGAGGATAGTATTGCGTTAAAGCCACTCAATCTCGTCGATGCTTAGAACCATCTGTTCTGTAACATTTTCGAGTATTACGATGTACGGGAGCTGATGGTTTTTAGATTAGTCATTACAACGCAATCAAAAAGAGTTTCAGAAAAGAAATTAAAGTCGATAAAAAACTAATTAGAATATAAAATTTCGATATCAAAGATAATTTTATTTTGTTTTGTACGACTTGCAATTTTTATATCTTCAAGGTTTTACGTAATCAAGCTATTTAAGTGGATTTTGTAACAACTATATTAATCTTAAATCAATACCTAACTAAATCAATATTTTCGTTCTACCTCTTAAACGTCTATATTACGTCCAAATGTTTGGAGCTGAATTACGAAGAAAGATTTATTTTAGTTTAGAATTTAGCATACTTATAGGCATTTCTTTTAGTTTTTAATTAAATAAACATTTTAAATTTATGGTTAAGGTTAAGAATTCTACTTACTTTTTTGGGTAGGTAAATATAGATCATAAATTATAATTTATTTTATTATTGATATTATCAATCGTAGGAACATGAATTCAAAAGTATTTGTAGTAGCCTTTTCTATTTTTTATTTATGCGTAGCTTGTAAAACCTTATATTTTATTTGAAAGGTTCTTCCCTTTTTTTGAGTTACAGCATACAATTTTTTTGAAGTAGATTTGAAACACGTTTAGTTGTTTACACGTGAAGTTAAAATACGCACCTACGTACGTCTACATAATCATTCATGATTTTGATTTAAACTTTATCTCTATGAAATTTTCAGAATTACAATTTAGGGAATATAAATTTTAAATACATAGAACACATTTGTACGTGTTTTTTTTCTCTTAGGTATTATTATAGTTTTACGTCTTGAAGATTTTTCCACATAGATTACTCATTATTAGTTATACCGCCATTTTTTATTTAGGTATATGTTTTTTTATCACTGATAAAAAATTGACATTACGTGGGATGGTAGTTTTTTAAATTTCTTAAATAGTGATGTGCCACTATCGGAAATTGACGTTAGTAAAATATCAAATATCGTTTATTTATAATAAATTGTCCCGAAAATGTCTAGGTACTTATTTAAAAGTAATAAGGTATATAATATGAAACATACATTTTTAATGACTTAATTCATTACAGGTATAGGTCTGAAAAATATTCTGATTCATCAGACTCGCCACCTACTTCTATAATAAATATATCAGTAATGTGACCCAGAAGACACATTCCATCTTTAAATAATTGAATTTATGCATATGCATGAGTTTTTTTTTTCCAGTGCAATACACAATAACTTACCATCACATTACATTAATTAATCTTTAATTTTTAAAATCAAGCTAATCGTCAAATAAACATAAAAATACGATTCAACAAACCGGTATCGTAGGTACAACACTCACTCGATAAATTAAAAAAACTCTTACTTACCAAGTTAAAGTTTTTTTAACTTATCGAGCATAGCGAGCAATGGCGGGCGATCGGCTTCGATTCCGCTTCGTGCTCTCGTACGGAACGGACGTCTCTCTAAGACGGGGGGCACATGCCACCCGAATTAGACGCCACTCGCAACCTCGGTTGCAATTTCAATCTTGTGCAAATAGTGCAGTAGTTTAGTGTTAGTGGAGTGTTGTGCTCGTAGGCAGGTTCCTGTTTTGTAAGTAGAATCCTACACACACTTCTCGCCTCAGAGGCAGCATTGTTTCATTTATTAACTGTGTGCTTGTTGCAATAGGCGACAGCTAGATACCCACCCTAGCGCACCTAAAGCGCTGGCAAATTAGTTGTAATTTTTAGGCACACACCTCCCTGCCGCAAGGTGGGGAGGCTTATTTAGCTCACACACGCCGGCGGGGCTACAAGCCCCAAAGGTACTTACGCCGCGATGGGCTCCCTTTTCGAGGAGTTCGTACGCAAGGAATGCCCCGATATGTGGGAACGTTTTCTTGCCTATGCAGCCGAGCATAGGCAAGTAGCTGAACTCGCGTCGCCGCCATTGCCCGCGCCGTCTGCGCCCGTTACCCCGTCGCCCTCCGCGACCTTAGAAGCCCCCGTCGCGTCGGCATCCGCTAACGCGAACTCACCCGTAGCGCCTTCCGCGCAACCAAACCCGACCTCTTTTCGCTCCGTCGTACCCGACTCACAATCGGACGGTGGATCGGACATGGAGGTCGAAACGACCCCCGCTGAAAACGCGAACGCCGACGGCTTCACCGTCGTTAAATCGCGTAAAAAGGGCAAGAAACGCCCCGCTACCGACAGCGACCCCGATTGCGAGGCCGCCTCAACGATCCGTCCCACCGCGACGCCGCTAAAAAGGCGGCCGCCGCGGCTAAGCCGATGCCCGAATTCGCCTCTGAGCGAAAAATAAAGCCTCCTCCACCCATCATCATTCAGGAGAAGGCTAAGTGGCACCAAATTTGTTCGTGGTTTGAACGCCACAATATCCGCGACCCCCGGTCGAAAAACACGCATTTGGGTATCCGCGTATACCTTGACACTACGGACGACATCCGCCGCGTAACTAAGTACTTGCGTGAAAACAAGATAGGTTTCCACACCTACTCCTTGCCCGAAGAAAGAAAACTTCGGGTTGTAATCAAGGGCGTCCCGAAAGAATCGGATGTCGATAGGGCTAAGGTCGACATCCGCACTCAGGGATACGTCAAAGGGACGAAATCGCGGAATTCCTTCGCGATCATAACGTAGATATTTTTCTAGTACAAGAGACATTCTTGAAACTGGGATCTTCTGATTCTGGGATCACGTACACTAGGTACGTGATCCCAGAATCACAAATTACAACATTGTCCGCCACGACCGGTTAGCAAACCGTGTGGGAGGCACATTAATTTATTATAAACGGTCTTTGCACTGTTGCCCGCTCGACATTCCAGAGCTAAGTCAAATAGAGGCATCCGCGTGTAGGTTAGCGCTCACCGGCCACAGGCCGCTTGTACTAGTCTCAGCCTACCTCTCGGGGAATAGAACCTTACCTCAAAGCGACCTAGATACGCTACTTAACTTAGGCCCTTCCGTGATAATTGCAGGAGATCTAAACTGCAAACACGGCTCATGGGACACCAACAGCATCCCAAATAACAACAGAAAGCATCTCTTTAGCTTATCCGATAACCTAAACTTTAGCATAGTCGCTCCCGCGACTCCCACTAGGTATCCTACGGTGGACAACTACCAACACGCGTCACCGAGTGTCCTAGACATCATGTTATTCAGGGATGTCTCGCTCGACATCGAGTCGATAGAGACAATCCATGAACTAGACTCAGACCACAGGCCCGTCCTGTGTAAACTGGGCCAGAACGCCAGCGCGGTCCCTCCGACCAAATCCGTAGTGGACTGGCATCGTCTTGAGGTCAAACTCAAGGCCTTGGACCCCCAGGACTTAGTAGACTTACCCGAGACGATAGCTACGTTCGATGAGGCAAATCGAGCGATAGCGAGTCTCCGAGAAACTATTACTTCCGCAGTCACAGACTCGGAACGGACGGTGAAACTGTCGGGCGACCGACGGTTTAACTTTCCACCCGACTTAAGACTGCTAATTAGACAGAAAAATGCAGCCAAATGCGCCTTCGACCGATACCGATCGGAATCGAACCGAACTCTACTTCGACGCCTTCAGCTAGAAGTCAAAGATCGTGTATCGGAACACCGACATAAAACGTGGGACACTCTCCTAGAGGACATCGAGCCATCGCACACCGCCTACTGGCGGTTGGCCCGCAGTCTGAAAGCAGACCCCCGCGAATCTCTACCGCCGTTAGTTCGACCTAATAGCGCTTCAGTAGCCCTAGATGACTTCGAAAAAGCCGAATGCCTTGCGGACAACCTAGAGCAGCAATGTACGCCATCGCGCGAACACACCGATACAGTCCACCTAACGGAGGTGGACCGCGTAATCGAGACTAGGGCTGCGCTTCCACCGGAAGGCGAACCTTTAAATTCAGTGACCCCCGAAGAGGGTTATTATTAAAAATTTAAAACCGAAATCCGCCCCGGCCCCGGATAATATAAGTAATAAAATTCTCAAAGCTCTCCCTGGGCCGCTTATCTGTTTACTGGCAACCATTTTCAACACTCTACTCTCCAGTTGCTCCTTTCCGGACGACTGGAAACAAGCTACGGTTATCGGCATTCGCAAACCGAATAAACCAGCTAATCAGCCCTCTAGCTATCGTCCCATCAGCCTCCTCAGTTGCCTGGGGAAGCTCTACGAGCGGCTCTTGTTAAACAGGCTCAAAGAGCACGTATTTTCCAACGGCCTTCTGCCGACGGAACAATTCGGCTTTCGAGCTAGACACTCTTGTCCCGATCAGTTATACCGCCTAACGGAGCACATCCTAAAAGGCCTAAACCACCCGAAACATATAAGTACAGGGGCTCTTTTCTTCGATGTCGCAAAAGCATTCGACAAAGTCTGGCACAACGGCTTGCTTTACAAGCTGTACACTCTCAAAGTACCAGATAGGCTCGTAAACACACATCCGGGCCTTTTTGTTGAATCGCTCTTTTCGGTATCTAGTCGAGGGCACCCTCTCCACAAGCCGCCGCCTCACGGCCGGCGTACCACAAGGCTCCTGCCTCTCACCTTTGCTCTTTACGCTCTACACGAGCGACATACCCAAAGACCCCCACGTCAATCTCGCGCTTTTCGCGGATGACACCGCGCTCTTTTATTCAGACCGCAACCTTAGAATACTAACCACTAGACTCCAAAGCGCCGCCGACCGCCTCGGCGATTGGTTCCGCAAATGGAGAATAGAAATAAATCCCGAAAAGAATGTGGCGATTCACTTCACACGAAGTACTTACCCGTCACATCTTTATAATGGCCCTCGCCAATGCAGAAAGTTGGGGCAAATATCCCTTTATGGCCAACCGCTCCCCTGGGAGAAAAAGGTCAAATACTTAGGAGTCACATTCGACTCGCGTATGTCATTTACTACGCACATTAATAACGTTCGTAATAGAGCCGCGTTCGTCTCCGGCCGGCTACACAATTTAACTAACGCTAACAGTAAAATGCCGTTAAGGCACAAATTATTATTATATAAGACCTGTGTACGACCTATTATGTCCTACGCATGCATGATCTTCGCCCACACGCACCCTACTCGCTTGTACAAGCTGCAAATAGTACAAAATAAGTTCATCCGCTGTGCAACCGGTGCGCAGTGGTACCAACGCAACGTCGATCTGCACAGCGATTGCAGACTCCCGACGATTCGCGAATACTTTAAAGATTTGACAAAACGGTTCTTCGATAGAGCCGAACATCATCCCAACCCTCTGGTGGTAAGCGTAGCAAATTACCAACCCGACACAAACGCGAACGTTAACAAGCGTCGCCCGCGAAACGTCCTCATCGACCCGGTCGAGGAAGGGGACTTAGATACGCCGGACCCACCGCCGGGGGTCCCGCCGGATAACACTACACCCACAGCTAGTGTAACAACAAACACAATAGTTCGCCCTCGCCTCCAAGCACGGCGAGACCAACACAATGCGTACACAAGGTACACCCGCGTTCCAGGGCGGTTCTCACCGCCCCCAGCCACCGATTAGCTAAAAACACAGTCGACGGCCATCGGGGTCTTGGTCCGCACCGCAACTTCGATGGCCCTTAGATGACATGTCGTAGTTAAACGCACGCATGAGCACATGCGCGGCCCTACCCACATCGGAGGGCCCAAACCCGTGGGTTCTGGCTAGCCCACCGGTTCTGCGTCAGATGAAGCTTTAATAGTCTCGGGACTGAAAGCAAAAACATCAGTTAATACAAGATACAAGGCGATCGGCTTACTATTATGAAAATGTGTGTGCGAGGCATATTTGTACAAGCGGTGTGGCTTACTTACTATGCTTCACTGTCGATATACGTAGCGCGGAGTCCTGTTATTTTACTTGACCGTAGGCAACATTCAAAAAGGCAGCGTTTTAGCTGTTTCTTCAAACTGGAACAAGTATTCAGATTTCTAAGAAGTACACGAATTTTACATTTTAATTTGAATAAAACATTTTCCACATATGTTATTCAGATGTTAGCTTGGTAAATGAATTTCACAATTGGTTGTATATTAAAATAGTTGTAAAGATGTCATAGAACTAAGCCCGTGGTGATATCTCCGTTTCTAATCTAATTCTATATACCTCGGGCAACTGTATTTGGACACATCCTCGTGCACTAATGAAATTTTCTAACAACTAATGCAATTTTGAGTGCTGACATATCAAGTACTCAACGGTGAAGGAAAACCTCTATATGTTTTTCTAAATCATAAACAAAAATATTTCGATAAATAAATTCAAATCCGCCGTGAGGTTGCGTGATGGACTATGTCATTCAGTGCTCATAGTATAGCTTATATAGCTTCCACTCCACTTCCACACTCTCAGGATTTTCATTTTTCTCCAGTCAGCGAAGATGAGACTAAGAAAGCCATTCTGGCAATCAAATCCAGAGCTGTGGGCTGTGATGATGTGAGTAGAATTATGATAGTAAACTTGTTAGATTTCCCTGCTCTTGCTGTAGCACATTATAAACTTTTCTCTTGAGACAGGTCAGTATCTATTGATTTGGAAAAAAGCATTTGTACGGCCACTTCCTAAAGTTCCTAATCCTGTACTTCCCAATCACTTTCGCCCCATATCAATTTTACCTTTCCTTTCTAAGGTTTTGGAAGCCTGTGTTTCATACATAAAAATAACCTACTTAGTGCCTCTTGTTTCATACATAAAAATAACCTACTTAGTGATTATCAGTCTGGGTTTCGTCCTGGACATAGCACCACAACTGCCTTACTTAAAATCACCGACTATATTAGATTAGGTATGGATGATAAGAAAGTGATATTGATGGTGCTAGTTGATTTTTCTAACGGTTTTGACACAGTTAATCACGATATCCTCCTCGCCGTACTTGCTCAACTAAGGTTCGCTCCCACAGTTTTGGATTGGTTCTCATCCTATCTTCGCAGGCGTCAGCAGTCGGCTATTGTGGGACAAAAGTCCTCACTATGGGCTAATATGGACTCTCGCGTACCGCAAGGCGGTATTCTTTCTCCCATAATGTTCTCAATTTTTGTAAACTCAATCACATAATGTCTTGATTGTGCGTAGAATCTGTATGCGGATGACTTGCAGATTTACCTTCAGGCTGATATTGGTGACCTCTCTAACGCATTTTCTAGATTAAATTCAAACTTGAGCATCATTCATAACTGGTCGATGCATTATGGAATATCTGTTAACCCAAATAAATGCCAAGCAATGCTTGTCGGAAGCAATAGATTGTTGGCTAAAATTGACATCGCAAATCTGCCTGTTGTCTACTACAATAATAAACGTATTCTGTAATCCAACTCTATTTTAAACCTTGGCCTCTTTATGGACAGTACAATGAATTGTAGTGTCCATAAAGAGGCGAAGATTAAGCTAGAGCGCCTCGCTGACAATTGCATTAGATACATTTTTGACCTTCGAAAATATGACCGTATTACTCCCTATCGTTCTCGCCTCAAATGGCTAACAATCGAACAAAGGCGTAGCTCTAGAATTCTCCTTACTCTTTTCTCGATCTTAAACGATCCTGTTACTCCGTATTATCTTAAAGATAAATTTAAATACCTCTCGCTGAACAATGAAAGAGATCTCCGTTCCTCGGCTAATCTAAAGATTACTATCCCTTCACATAATAAAAGTTTCTTTCACTGTTCGGTAATTCTTTCACTGTTCAGGCTACTCTGGAACTCCTTCCTTGCTTGGATGACATACATAGAGCCCCTAATAGGACATCATTCAAACGTTTGGTCCGTGATTTATTTCTGAATGACCCCTTATAACCTAGAATATTGATGTTATCCTAGTGCCACTATGGTTTTTATGATTATATATAGTTATGTGTGAAGATGTATGTATATATATATATATATATATATATATATATATATATATATATATATATATATATATATATATATATGTTTTTTATATTTTATGTTTGTATGTTTAAGTAATTATATAGTAATACATATAAATATTTTAATGTAATAATTGCACCTACCACGATTTCTCATCTCGCCCTGGGTTGACTGGGAGAGAATGGCAAAAGGCATTAAGTTCGCCCCTTGTAATTCTTTTTATATAAAGGTTGCAATAAAGTATAAATAAATAAAAATAAAATAAAATTCAGAGGAGCCTTTGCTTAGTACAGGTATATGTATATTTATATATGTGTAGTCTCTGCTGTTATTTTACTTGAAAGATTTTCAAACATCCTGACCTCAAGCACGTGTATTGCCCTCAAGACGGTCTTTTATCAGGACGACCGTGTTGAGCCGAGATTAGAGTAATTTAGAAAACACTCATCCCTTATCGAATCGATTAAACATCACAAAGTTATAAGAGACGCTGTTTTGAAATGATACGTGAAAAATAACGATGCTTAGGGCGGCGGTGTTATTGTGCACCGTGGGTCTGGTTGTCGCCACGCCAGCCGTGGTGAGGACCAGAGAGCAGATTCAGAGCTTCAGACACTTCTTAGAGAGCACTATGACCAGTAAGTTTGAATAAATATTCTTAAATGAGGATACAACAAAGGAACATATAACTTTTAATGAGCGCGCGTTAAATAATATGCGCGTTAAATATATATGTTAGTAAGTTATACAGATTGCACAATTTGGTATTATTACATTTATCCATCGTAAATCGAATATAATTTTATTTGTTAATCAATATTGCTAAACTATATCATTTATTACTAGACTGAGAAACCTATAGTATTTAATACTAATGATGCCTTTAAATTTCATTCTTTATTTCTATAGAAAAAGCCGATGAGTCAAGGTTCGGCTGTCTTCTAGAACTTCTGCTCGAAATTGAACGTTTTCCACATGTCCAGGTGATGGCCGACAATTCATCGCAAGGAATATGGCTTCGCCGCTTGCCAACCCTGAAGAAAACAGCGGCAAATACCAGGGTGACATAGTCCTCGACAATTTCATCATCGAATCGATGCTGATGGAGTACGCTCTAGGAAGAAATGCCTACATCTGGCCCGATACGAAGTGGCCAGCTAATACTGTTGTCTGGCAGTTTGGAGAGGGGGAATTCAGTAAGTCTCTTTTACTACTGTAACAATTGTACTCCATTGAGTAAATTAATAATATTTCCATACGAAATTAAGATAAAATTCTACTATAGGGACACTTTTACTAAACGATAGAGAAAAGTGTTAATAATAAACGTAGTTGTAATTATTTTTTAAGGTTAAACTTTCTTGAAAAAATTGTAAGTATGAAACGAATGTGTCATTAATGTAAAAGCTGTTTTTGTTTAAATTCGTAATTTACACTTAATGGAACTATAAATCCCCATGTTATTAAAATTCAATAAAAATAATTTCATAGGGAATACGAGATAAATATATCATAGTACAATTATTAAAAAAAGTTTACTTCACTTTTCATATCTATTAACCTAAATCGACATAGCACAAAAGTAGCAAATGATATGGAAGAGTCACGGTTTGCTACCTGTAATTTTTAAAAATTAATCATCTCGTTAATAATCGGATTGTCTGTAGTTATGTTTTAATCTACTAAGAAATAGAAACTTAAATGTTTATATTTTCTTATTTAGCTTGCATCGTAAATAAAATTTACAGAATTAGTTATTTGAAAGCCCTATTTTCTTTCAGGTCCATTACAGGAAGCAGCAATCGAAGAAGGCATAAGGGATATTGAAGAAAACACGTGCATTAAGTTCCGTTACCGCGAGCCCGAAGACACCGTCTTTGTTAATCTCACGGTTAGCATTTTTGAGATGCTTTATTCCTTTACTTGTTAATAAGTATGATCATACAAAGATTAAAATATCGATAAACCTTTCTTTATATGAATACGTGACAGAATCTTTCAATATAAGACATGTTTATTTACATAAATTGATAATCGTCACAATAGCCTAATCTTCACCATTATCATCAGCTCAGATGAATGTCCAATTGGCAGTCACTGTCCATTATAATAACAGACTAAGTATAACCATTTATTTACTATCGAAAAACAAAATCGACTTCAAATATCTCGCTCTGTATTCATTTTATAATTGATTTTCAGGAGTTCCCAAAGTATCTCCGGAGCCCAAGATCCAATACCAATGAAATTAATATGGGACCACATGAGAAGCACCAGCTTTCAAATAAAAAAATAATCAAAAAATGGGTTCACTTAGTCAAAAGTTCTGAGGTAACAAACAAAAAAAAAAACAGTCGAGTCGAGAACCTCCTTCTTTTGAAGTCGGTTAAACACAGCACAATTGCGCAATATACGGAGAATTTTGCATTGTTTTTCTGTTTTCTAAATGCTTACTTTGAATGGGATCCAC
Organism: Iphiclides podalirius; assembly: GCA_933534255.1. Lineage (NCBI taxonomy): Eukaryota > Metazoa > Arthropoda > Insecta > Lepidoptera > Papilionidae > Iphiclides > Iphiclides podalirius. The sequence continues at coordinate 3,551,595 of OW152817.1, read as the reverse complement.
GTGTTTGTGTAGTATTAATTTAACTCTTCAAAGCGTCTTGGTAGCAAAAAAAGAGCTGCATCAAACTAATCAGTCCTACTTTCCGTTTAGTAATCATTCTCTCAAATGATAAGGGTGAACCAGCCGGGTGCTACGCCGAGGTGGGCTACTGGCGGCCGCGCGGTGTGCACACGATGAACTTGGCGCGCGACCACCCTGGGTCCGGTTGCTTCCGCCACACGACCATCGTCCACGAATGGATGCACATCTTAGGCTTCTTGCACATGCAGTCCACCCACAACAGGGACGACTATGTCCGCATCGTAGAGGAGAACTTGATACCCGGTGAGTACCCCAGTTTATAAAAAGAAGATGGCAGTTTAGCTCAAAATTGTTAACAATTGGAAAGAAGATTCACCATGCAAGAAGGAGTTTATAAGTTCGCAACCGGTAAAGAGGGCAACACCAGAGAGGGGACTTTCTATAAAACTATCCAACAGTCAAATCACAAACCTGTAAACTTTTACTTCCGTGAAATCATACTTTTCTAGACTTTTATTTTGTTTTATAGTGTTAATCCTTGCACTTAAGATGAAAAATTGTGCTGTAAAGGACATGCCAGGAAATGCGCCAAGAATTCCTTGAAATGCGATAAAAACAAGAGTGGATGAAATTCGTTGAGATTTTTGTCGGCGTGGCAATCAGCCGTGTAGCTTAGTGGTTAAAGCGTCTCGGATCGCCAGTATCTCTTTTACTTCAGAATTTAAATCTTTTATAATCTTTAGATGTGGTGGGTTTACGTGTTACGTGTCTTTGCCGTTAATGAGCAGGTCCGTCTGGGTAAGTACCACGACCACACAGAAGGAAGACGTGGAAGTATTATACTTCTGCGTTTCGTCTGGTGAGTGAGGTAGCCGGGTAGGCCCACTCTATTAAAGCATCAACAACGCATCTGCAACCACACGGGTGTTGAAAATGTCAATGGGCGGCGGTCATCACTTAACATCAGGTGAGCCGCCAGCTCGCTTGTCGACTTCTGATAAAAAAAAAAGATTTTTTATTGTCAACGCATAAAGCGCCTTGCCTATCGGCTTAACCTCGCTCTTGCTTAACAGGTACCGAGCATAACTTCGCAATCTACGACTCGAGCCTTGTTGATAACCTGGGCATAGAATACGACTACAGTAGCTGTCTGCACTACGGTCCTTATGCGTTCAGTTCCAATGGGGAGAAGACCATCATAGCGTTACAGGTCTTTATTTATAAACACAATTTTCATTACCTCTTGTTTGAGTTGCTTCGTTTATACTCTTAAAATAGAATTAAATATGTAAATTTACTTTAAATCCTTTCCACGCACATATTGAATAAGTTGTAATATATCACACAAAGTCTGAACAACTTACAATTTAATAATTTTATGACAAAATAATAAAAAAATAAATAATAAACTGTAAAAATTCGAAGACATATTATGTGTTATCAAGGTATACACAGGCTTTGTACAAAATGTCAACACCGCACCAATTTCACTGCCCTTTGTTTAAACCGCAAAAAAATTGTGTTCCAGGAGCACGAAGGTACAATGGGACAACGTTTATACATCACGGAAAATGACTGGCTTCGGATCAACAGGCACTACAACTGCCCTGGTGCATGGGATTAAACTGTATCTAAATGTTATAATACAGATATAATAGCAAAAATTTCGAAGTTTTTTTTTTTGTTTTAACATATACAACCTCTCCCTTCTTCCGCGAGTACGGCAGCTGTGTCGAACCAGATCTTCAGGTGAGAGGTTATTTAAAAAACTTACATGTCATTGTCATTGAAATATAGCATTATTCACATGTAAAAGAAAGGATATAGAGTCTCGCTTTTGTGTTGTACACAGAGAAAGCTGACGTTATTCACATTTACTAAGCTGTACAGTTACTAATTTTTTGTAAAGCCTGCGTTACACTACATTGAGTTTAAACGATATCCTAAAATTTTGGATGTGGACTAGAAAACAAAAAACTTAAATCACCTCTTCCCTTTATTAAATATTTGCGTTGTGACTGACGTTCCAGTATGTTAGGTGGCAACGTCTTGTTGGAACCAAATATTTCGGCAATTTTATCTTCCTCCTTATACAGCGTGTCGTTACCATCGCGACAATAAATGAACACACATATAGGGGATAACTTTTTAAAGTTGTATTAAACATTTAAATTCTTTAAACATCAATATTTACAGAGTTATAAAATTTTCCAAAACAAAGAATTTTAGAACACCCTATAAAAGCGTAACGTAAAGTTCATTTGTAAAGGTCACAAAGCATATGAATGGGTTGAATGAATTTAAAAGAGACAAAACATACTGTTAGAAGGAGAGGCTTGTAATGCGACGCTGTGGCGCGAGTTGTATAGGATGTTTCAAATTTTATTTCTTTTTTACTTAATTAGTTTGTTTGGAAAATATTTTTTTTAATTATGGATTTTGTTAAACGTTAATTTTTTTATGATAATTGGCAAGTAGCGTTAGACGTGTGTTCATTTATTGTCGCGATGGTAACGACACGCGGTATATGAATTACGTGTCACGTTGTTTGTCCGCAATGGACTCCTTAAGTACTAAACCGATTTTAATCAAATTTGCACACCGTGTACAGTTTTATCCAACTTGAAAGATAGGATAGCAATATTATTATTTTATTGCAAATTATTTGTTTATTAAATGACAAAGAGTTATAGTTATTTGTGAATTTCATAAGATTTGAACAGATGGCGGTGTAAGTTAAATTTATCTCCTGGGTTGAGGAAGTATCCAATAGATAGGCACTATGTTAAAAGTCGAAACGTACGGATCCGGTAAATTTCTCGCAGACGATTTTGCGCGCGCCAGCTAGTTTATTTATAAAAACAGAACAGAAAACAGATCATGATTAAACGGCTACAGGAGAGTAATGTGTTTCAAGCGTATTTATGTATTAATGTAGTAATGTACGTCTTACTACTTGGCACGCTCTATATATGGTCAATATTTCGTAAGAACTAAGATATTTCTAACCATCTTTAGACTATAACAAATTGCATCCCTTATAGGTTTCTTTTAAAATCAGAAACGCAGATGCTCGCTTTGTCCCCATCGAATTCAGCACCTGCTTATTGCACACAACTCGGACTTTTGTTTTAGCGAACCTGTTTAGCGGAGATTAGAGTAATTAAAAAAGCGCTCGGGCTTTATCGTAATCGATAAAACTTCGATAAACTTCAATATATAAGAGACGCTCTAGTGAAAGATGCGCAAACAAAAATTATGCTTAGGACGGCAGTGTTGTTGTGCTTCGTGGGTCTGGCGTTCGCCACGCCGGCCGTGGTGAGGACCAGGGAGGAGATCCAGGCCTTCAGACACTTCTTGGAGAGCACTAAGACCAGTAAGTGTGAATAAGTATTCCAAAGCAAACTAGCGAGACGAACAACACAGCGGTATACAATATTATGTTATTTGTATATATTGTACAATATGGTATTATTGTATTGTATAATTGGTAACCGCATTGTATAATTGCATAATAAAAAAAATAACAAAAAGAACAAGACCGCAGAGCTTCTTGCTGGTTCTTCTCCGTTCAGGTCTAGTTTAGTGAACCGGTGGTAGTTTTTTGTTGACGCCTGCGTAGAATAGGCTGAAAGCGTAACATTCAGACAGAAAGACAAGCTATACATAAAAATATGTATATAAATTATAGCCTATGTCTTATTCAGAGGTATAAGCTATATTATTGTAAAGTTTCATTAAAATCCATTCAGTAATATTTGCGTGAAAGAGTAACAAACATCCATCCATACGTACAAACTTTCGCCTTTATAATATTAGTAAGGAAGTAAGGATAAAGCTGCGAAAGCATAGCTGTCATGTCTTTAAAAATAGTTTTGTGGCTAGAATGTCTGCTAGAGCGTCTGTTTGTCTGGACATGGAACGTTTTTTTTCTTGCCCAGGTGATGACCAGCAGTTCATCGCTAGAACCATGGCTTCGCCGCTTGCCAATCCCGAAGAGAACAGCGGCAAGTACCAGGGCGACATAGTGCTCGACGATTTCATCATCGAATCCATGCTGAAGGAGTACGCGATGGGAAGGAACGCCTACACATGGCCCGACACCAAGTGGCCCAATGACACCGTTGTCTGGCAGTTCGGAGAAGGGGAATTCGGTAAGTACCATATAAACGATAAAAAAGTTAGATAAAATTCTAGAAAATCGAATAGCGAAATTTTAATTTTTTTCTTACAATCATTTTTTAACAGTAGAGAAACGTAATGGAAATAATAATTTTCTATAGTAAAACCTTTTGTATGTTTTAAAGCCAAACATGGAAGTGATTAATTTCGTAATATACCTTTATTGTAATGACATAAGACTCAAGAATAAATAAGGGTAACTAGGCCTTGTGAGATGCGAACGCCTAAATTCGCAATAAAAGAATGCCAAATAATAATGATAACTTTTATTTTCTACAAAAATAAATTAATCTTTCAACATCGGTAAAGGTGAAAATGTCGATTGTACGCATTGATAAATACATTATAACGTTAATTTCCGAAAATGAATACTGGAGTGACACTGAAAGTCTTCAGAACTGGCCATTTCTAACTGAAGTCTGTCAAACCACGGCGGGGTCGCGTGGTAGACGACTTCACATACATAATCGATTTTAAATCGATTTTTTTAACATTGCCCTTACTTTGGGATAACATTATCCTGTGTTGTAAGGACGGTTTACGATGCAAGGTTTTAACAAACATAAATTTCACGCGCACAAACACCCAGATGCGGAACATCTATCTGTGGGCCACACAAATAGTTGTCCCGTGTGGGAATCGAACCCACGACCCCTGACGCCGAAGCCGGTACCTTGGCGACTGCGCCACGGAGTCATCAAATAATACTCTAATACCCTAACTACGGTCAATTAATTTCACTCTGCTGAGCAAATACTAATGTGATATAAAAAGGCTGACATTAGGGGGAATTTCTATCAAATTAAATTTCCTTCCACATTTAAATAATTTTTCGGTTATCCTACCAGATAAATAAATGGTCTTTATGATTAATTTGATTTAATTCCCACAGCGGCGACAATGTTTTCGTCCTTTTTCTACAAATTTTAATTTTAAGGCATTCTTGCTAAAGGCATTCTAATTAAAGGTTTATTCTATCATATTATTAACTACCAGCGAGCCGCACCGGCTTCACACGGATGCAATGTATTATACATATATACCTTCCTCTTGAATCACTCTATTTAGTAAAAAAAACCGCATCAAGATTCCGTTCCGTAGTTTTAAGGATCTAAGCATACATAGGGACAGACAGCGGGGCGACTTTGTTTTATACTATGTAGTGAAGACACGCAACAGTTACTGTTGTTGCACGAATTGCACGAATTGCAACCCATCAGGTGTAATATCTTCACTACCATTGGCGCATTCACTTAAGCCCAAGGACCGTCATGCAACTTTTCATATAAAAAAGTCTTTGTCCAGATAACTTAATCGGTATCCACATTAAGTCCCTTATGAACGGAAATTATCAAAATCATCAATCACTGATTATTATTATTGTATATCGTTATGGATTAATTAATCCGGGTGACATTGACACACAATTTGACCCACACATATATAATTTTTTTATCATCGGCCCCTGATATATGCAGATTTAAAATGTTAAAGCCAAAATAGGAACAACTATAAAAAATAACTTTAAGTTATTAATTAACATGTAAACTTATCCTGGAGATAACTATGATAAATAAAAAGTAGATAAATCAATCCCAATATATTATTTCTCAGAGTGTTATGTCGGTACATTTGATGAAGAATTACTTCCGTAATTCTTCATCAAATGTAATGATTCAAACACAATTTTGCTAAAGCAAGTTGAATACACAACGTTATTCTTACTAATAAGATGCCATTCATTGGTAAATACTTATTTACACAGTATATATTTTGATCACGGTAATGTACGACAATGTAGCACGGTTCAAATACTAATCTTGAATTATTTTAAGTGCTCTTGGATGCTTTGTTCACATGACACTCAGCATCCTTAACTAACTTTCGAAAGTTTACAGTTAAGCATATTTTATTAAAATGAGTTCATGATATATTAACCTTTTAATGTCATAAAATCGTACTTTTTACTTGCAAACGACCAGCTTCAATCCGTGTTATCACAACTTTATTTAGAATCCGATGATGAAACTGATGACTCCGTGGCGCCCTTGCCAAGGTTTTGGCTTCGGCGTCGGGGGTCGTGGGTTCGATTCCTATACGGGACAACTATTTGTGCGACCCACAGATAGTTGTTTCGCATCTGGGTGTTTGTCCTCGTGCAATTTATGTTTGTAAAACGTCCTTACAATACAGGATAATGTTATCCTAAAGTGAGGGCAATGTTTTAAAAAAAAAAACATATATTTAGACTCGTGTTATGGTGGGATCACAATTTCTTTATAACCATGCAACCCGGAGCGTCGCTAGGTATTAAATCCCGTGTAACATAAAAATCAATCACAAAACACTAACGTAATTTGATTATTACAAATTTTAAATACCAGCCGGTGATAAGATTAGTGAAAAACTAGATTTTGAGGGCTTAATAATGAGATTAAATAAATTAAGCGATTATTAAATGATAATTTAAAACTTTATGATAAAAGATTTTGACAAGCAATGTCGTAAGCGGTATTTATTACAACATTCCTATGTGTGTGTGATCGATTAATAAAGAAGTCATCACAGATTTAATTCAATTTTATTGTAGGAAAGTAAATATAAACCCATCTGATCATAATGATGAAAGTAAATGTCGAGACTTTTTTTATTAATATCAGTTTATTTTTAATAGTGATTGTTACTATTTAATTTGTTTCTTGTTCATATATTTGCATTACTTTTGTTTATACAAATGTTGCCACCTTTTAATAAAGTGTGGCACTCACGCACGTAGAAACGCAGAAGTATAACACTTACAGTTCACGCCGATCTTCTGTGAGGTCGTGATACTTCCCCGGACGGACCTGCTCATTCTTGCAACATTGAAGACTGTTGCGTGGCCCTACCACTCTTAACAAATTTTTATTTAACGTTGCATCGTACATAGAATTTGCAGAATATGTCCTATTACAGGTCCGTTACAGAAAGCAGCCATCGAAGAAGGAATAAGGGATATTGAAGAGAACACGTGCATCAAGTTCCGTTATCGCGAGCCCGAAGACACCGTGTTTGTGAACTTGACGGTAAGCATTTTTAAAATTCTTTCAACTTCCAGACATTCGTATATAGTCTAGTTTGAAATATTTCAAAAAATTAATAAAATCATGACAATGTACTCTAAACGGCAGACACCAGCTCAATTAATGTGCCATTCGTAATTATTCTCTATTATTATAACGGAATTATGATAAAAACTAAAACGCGAGAAAATCACAAATAGTTTCATTTAACCATGTAAAATATTCGCGTAAAAGTCATTAAAAAATATAAAATACGAATAAGAGATCACATTTGCTCAAAATAAAGATGTTTCTGTTGTTTTTCAGTTTTTCAAACTTAATATTTATATGATGAGCTTGTTATACTAAAAAAAAAAATATTTAATCGCCTCCATCACACAAACGTTCTTGATAAAATCAGCTCAGTCCGTCCCAATTTTCCGTTTATTAATCACTTTTACAATTGGTCAGGGTGGGCCCGGCGGGTGCTACGCCCACGTGGGCTACTGGCAGCCGCGTGGAGTCCACATCATGAACCTGGCTCGCAACTACCCCGGTGTCGGCTGCTTCCGCCACGCGACCATCGTCCACGAATGGATGCACATCTTAGGATTCTTGCACATGCAGTCCACCCACAACAGGGATGACTATGTCCGCATCGTAGAAGAGAACTTGATACCCGGTGAGTACCAACCCTATTTATTTAAAAAAAAATGGCATTAAAGCAAAGCAACACAATAAAGAGTTGCAAGGTTGTTTCTGATGTCAGAAATGTGTACTTCCTTCTTCTCACCCCATCTACCCGTTCAAATATACTTTTTAGCAGTCGTGGCCACGGGAGAAACCGTGACGTTAGACGTCCGAATATCACTGAGAATCGGGCTACCATTAGTTTTTAAAATTATTACTTTTGGGTTAGATCTATACAGACATATTGATTGAATCTTGAACCGATAGTGTACTTATTTATGTAGTTTATTATTATTAGGCAACGTGCGAATGCATGTATACAATTTGAGAACTAAAATTACTTCAAACATCGACTTTAACTATTGAACCACGATAAAACCACCAGTTTTGCATTTGCAAAGGCTTATTAAGGCGCTGATATATTATGTCACCCTGCTATAAGTTTAAGGAAACTGTAATCAATACAAGGCATCGTATACGGAAGAGAGTCGACAGAAGCAATGGTACTTCATATTTTTCATATTTTTTTTTAAATCGTTTATAATTTATGTTTTGTATTATCATAAATTCTTTTTGCTTTAAGCCTAACCTCGATATCGTTTGATAGGTACTGAGCACAACTTCGCAATCTACGACTCGAGCCTTGTTGACAACCTGGACATAGAATACGACTACGTTAGCTGTCTGCACTACGGACCTTATGCCTTCAGCTCCAACGGGGAGAAGACCATTATTGCATTACAGGTATTTATATTCACGCTTTTATTAAAATCGTATCTGTGTTGTTTTTTTAATTTTAAAGAGAAATATATAAACTAGATTTTATATCACACGCATTAAAGTTATTTCGAATTTGGCGATTCGCGGATTCAAACATTGAACAGTTTACTATACTCTATATACATATTGGGTGCAATGAGAGCGTATGCATTAACTGTTTATCTACTTCACCTATGAAACTCGCAGGTGTTTTTTGTATAAAAAATGACAATATATATAAGTATAAGAAACCTATGCACGGAATTTCTCTGCGTAATAGATTCCGCAATTTGACATAGTTCAGAAGATTTGTAAGCTGAATTGGCAATGGGCCGGCCACATAGCTCGTATTGGCCATCGCAGTGTAGGATGACCCACCCTAGATGGACTCTTGTGCAAATGTGCGAGAAGTCGATGGGTGTAGGGGTGGTCTATGTTCATCAGTGAAATCTAACAGGCTGAAGTAATGATGATGATGGTGATGAATAATTCGCAATAAGTCTTAAGGCAAACGTTTGATATTATGAGATTTATGAAGAACTTTATTGTCTCAAGAATATTACATTCACTTATGAGACTTAAATATCTACACTTAACTACTTAAAACAGGAATACAAATTATATATTACTATATATACTATGTTATATACTATAATATTGAATACAAATCTATTTACTTTTAAAAATGTAAGTAAGTAAGAAGAAACAAGATCATCTTCAACAAAAACCGACAAAAACTTTTTAGCATACATTCCTCATGCCGGTTAAGAAATAATAAACTGTAAACACTTGGAGAAATATAAATTACCAAGATTTTCTCGGATTTACTACAAAATGTCAACACAACTTAAACTTACATCGCCTTTTCCTCAAACCTATTAATAACATACTGTGTTCCAGGAGCACGAGGGTACAATGGGACAACGCGTGTTCATCACAGAAAAAGACTGGCTTCGCATCAACAGGCATTACAACTGTCCCGGTGCATGGGATTAAACTATAAATATTATTTAATCAATAACTCAATATATATATAATTGCAAAAACTACGAGTTTTAGTAATAATCTTAACTTATTTCTTAATCACGGGCTAGGCCCTTCATCCACGTCTGACATAATAGTATATTTTTATACTAATAAACAATAAAATTAAAATAAAAAGGTAGCGCTTTCTTTGCTTTTTTGTAGATGTCTTTGATGATAAATTTTTTCACACACAAATTAACATAAAGACATTGACATAACAAAAAGTGATTTTCTGATGTACAAAAATTAGCAGCTGTAAACGTAATAAAAGTAATTAATTTATAGATTTAGATGTTTACTTCAATAAAATGTTAAATATTTAGTTTTTGGGAATGATTAAGGCATGCATCAATGCAAAACTGGCCGTCGTCCTATTACGTTGTAATTTTTTTTTAATTTATGAACGAAAATAGTCACGTTCCAATGACGTTTAGTTGCAACAGGCGGGTTGTTCAAAAAAAATGGATACAAGGGCTTCTGTTTTGCGGTCTCCTTATCTTCACAGGCGGCGAAAGGACCGAGCTAATAAAATATTATTTACAAAACACACAAGCTGTGGTTTTTTTAAGGACTCCCCGAGGAGCAATACGACCTCCGTGTTTTCAAGCCGACATATGAAGCGGCAATTTTGCTTGCGTATACCATACGAAATTTGGGAGTGCTGGACAAAAATAAATAAAGTCATAGGTCGAATATTACTGCTAATATAGAAGTGCATGCATTTATGAAGAAATTGTTTCTTCATAAAAAAAATCATTTTAACTTCTAGGTAATTGTTTATACTTTACGGCTTAGACAGCCGCATTAATAGAATTATATTAAAATAAAGACTTTTATTTGGCAATGTTTCACAATTAAAGTTTGCAAGTTAATCGTATATAAGACTTTAATGTTAATAGATTTCTCAGGTAAGATCTCAGAAATAGAAAAACTAAAAGATTTAAATTTAAATTTAAATGAAGGCAAAGAATAATAAAGAAACTAATATAGGTGTTTTGAAATTGAAATAAGTAGTCTAGTTTTAATTGAAAAAATTCAAAACCTATGAGACGTTGTCATATTTATTATTGTCACATTTATATATATTACAGGTCTTAAAACCGTAAGTTGTACTCCACAGTTTATTTATTAATTTGATATCATATTATTTGAAGCTCTCAACTGTCTTACAGCAAGACAGCATACTGTGTTCTGTGCACTGTGTCCTCAATAATCTGCCGGCGTGTACATTCGACGCACTAGACATGCGTCGCTTTGATCTTCACGAATCATGCGCCAGCCGCCATAAATATTGTCGGGACAAATTTCCACTCTTTGAAATCAACGGGCCGCGTGAAGGGCGCCGATTTAATTCGATTTATTAGGTTTAAACAGACGGCAATGAATTGTTGATGTACGACGCGGTGAAGTTAGCGTTTTGATTGCTCGAGAAATCGATTCTGACCGTAACGTATGTCAAAATTCGTTTATGATCTGTTGGCGCGAATTCCCAGTTTTATTACCTATTTTATTTAATCTTAATACGGATTTCATAATATTTAAAAATGGAATGCAGCTATGGCCCCGTGTTTTCATAAAACTTGCACACAACCATGTTTTCAGTTTATAAATTTACATAAGCACGGATACAAAAAATGATGTCGATATATACAGAAATAATATTCTTGCGGTCTAATCGTCAACGTAACATTTGATGTACTTAGATTGGATCTGATGATAACGGTAGGCTAAAAGCTTGCATTTCCAATCCATCGCTATTCACAGTGCAGTAGCAGCCTAATACACGCTAAAACTAGGAGTACTTTACGTGGTTGAATATCGCAGCACTGAACTATCTACACTACCCCTAATTGCATAGCACATATGACTTCTTCTTTTCTACTTAAGTTCAAAAATCATACTAGTGAACAATGGCATCAGACAAACCATCAGTCACATGATTTTGTGTCTTTCAGATTTGACAGTCTATAAAAAATACGTTATTACTTCAATATTCATTGAAATAGTAGTACGAGTATAAAATCGCGTTTTCAACTTAAAAGCTTGGACAAGTCAAAAACGGTGCGGTCTATTTGAAAGATAATTAGATTACGCGAGGAGATGTGCGTATAGTCTTTACGCCGACGGTTATGACGAAATCGAAACTTGACACTGTCGTGCCGCCTTGCACAGCGTGGTGGTGTTTCGGCGAACTGTCAGAGGAAGCGGCGACCACCATGACACGGCGTCGTGTCGGTTACCACGTGACAGGGCTGTCAGCGGCAGCCTCAGTCGCGCGTGACCTTCCCCACTCATTTAGGTCATGCCCCGCATTTAGTTGTCGCGTATTTAGCATAGTAGTTCTGTCAGGGTACTATACACATCGGCTCTGACGGTCGTGTTTTGCTAAAACGTCGTAGAAGTAAAGCTGAATGGTCGGAAAATCTTTCGGGTTGAGAGAGATGTATTGTTTTTTTTTGACCCGGGACTGTATTCTATCTTATGGTCATTACTGAAAATCAACTTTTCAGTTTCTCTGCAACATCATGCTGAGTGATGTCCTTTTTGGCATGAACCGCGATGTACCATAATGAAAAAGGAAAATATACATATTGAAGTTTTATGTTCATGTTTTTTTAATTGTCTAATTTTTATTGTTTTACATAATTGTTGTGTACAAACAGTATGTCAAACAAATATTTTTCTTTCTTTCTTAACCATACTTTCATCCATCCGTTTGTTCAGAACTTAATTACAGTGAAAACAACGAATTGATTATAATAATAATAATGGTAGGCACGCAGCCTTTTGCTGTTGCAGGTATAGGCAGTACCATGGTACTTCCCCGGACGAATGACGGGGCATGACCTCACAGAAGACCAGCGTGAAGTGAGAGTACCTACCTATTGTACTTTCGGGTTTCGCCTGTCAAGTAAGGTAATTGGGGCCCACTTATTTAAAGGTTGTCAATGTATCTGCAAGCCCGTAGGTGCTGTAGGTGTACCGTCTGCACGTTTTGTAACTTTTTACATAAAAAAAAATCAAATCTGTGAAGCACACGTTAACGAGACCATTAGCGTTACAATTCCGTCCGTTGTGAAAAAATCCACTCATGGGTTGCCGGCAACATGAGCGGCTACTTAAAAAGTTAAGTGATTCGAAAAAACCATCGCGTCAAAACCGATGAACCTCAATCGTGATCTCTAGGGGCGCGTCAAACTCTCATCGGACTTGTGTCGTATCTTTCTAAAATCTTTTTCAGGCGCCGCACATCACAAACGCTCACTCGGTGACACGTCGACGGAACGTTAAAGAGCGATCGTAAAAAAAGCGTCAACTTCTGACAACGTTTACATTTAAAAAAGCCATCTCCGTCATGAGGTATTTTCGTTTGCGTGTTTTCAATTAAGATTATGGCCGCATTTCACAAATTATAGATATCCTGAGGAAGTGACTGATTAAAATTCCTCGTCGCTGATTAGTTTACGATTGCGATCTGTGAAGTGGTTTTTTTTTTTTTTTGAAAACGAGCCAAATCGGCAGGCGGATTACCTGGTAAGAAGTGGGGTACCAACGTCCATAGGTGCAGGTTTACAACACGAGACGAAATACAAATTCGTTGCCGAGTTTTGTAGAATAGGCCCTGTTTTTTAAGGTACCTGAATCATATTGGTCCGGAAATATCGCTTGCATCAAATCATTCCACAAAGTGGTCGTGCGTAGCAAATCTTGTGAGAAACGTACAATTTTATATTCAAACTAGCGGACCGGACGGACGTTGTCCTGTACACGCGGCTTAAATTCGACAACTTAGAAATAAAAAATATTGTAGCGGACCGAATTGTGGATCTAAACCATTCTAGAATCGACCTGACACACACAAAATTTCATTAAAATCAGTCAGACGTTTAGGAGTTCAGTGACAAACACAGGTACAGAAGAATTATATATATAAAGATGGTAAACTCAATCATAAAGAAAAAATGCTGACATCAATGAGTTTCTTATTATTAAACAATATATTTTATCATGGATTAAATATTTTTTTAATGTGAAACGTTGGAGAGAGAGGCTTTTCACTTTTTATAATTTTTGCGAATTTTTTTGATTTAATGTGAAAAGTTGTCAAAGGGCAGACGGTTCACCTGATGTTAAGTGAATACCGCTGCCCATGGACATCTGTTGCAGCCGAGGGTACCAGATGCGTTGACAACCTTTTGAAAAATTGGGCTCCGGCCACCTCACTCATCAGACGAAATGCGAAAGTATTATACTTCCACTTTACGCAGGTCTTCTGTGAAGTCGTGGTACTTACCCGGACGTGCCTGCCCATTCGTGCAACAGCCGAGGCTGCTGCGTGGCCCTACCACCGTAAAATAGATTATATAGATTAATATGATATTATAGATTAAATATTTTTTAAACAGATAATCCTAATTCTACTACTTTTCACATCTATAGTACGAACAAATCGTAAATATGTTTTAGTTTTTACTAACCTTATAATATTCCGTTAAATGATAAATACGCGCACCGTCACGAAAAACCGACACCCTGAACCTGAAGTTAGCTAGACATTTACGTATGTTTGCGTGAGAACTGACAACTGTATTCACGATATTTATTTTGTGATATTTAAATTAACTTTATTTAACTAGATAATGCGTTATAATAAAACTTTCAATGTATTAAATACCTTTTTCCTATTGTTAGTGTCGTTTTTTTATTGAAGTTATCCTTATTTTGACGCATTTGGAAAAAAAAAATGAGATTACAATTTATACTATGCGCGATAATGTCCTTTCTACAAAGAGTGCTGGCACAGGGTATAAAATTTTTAGTTCTTTTCTTTTGTTACGTTAAAGAAGTATAACTTCTTACGTGCGTATTTTTTTTATTCATTCGGCGTATGTCGCGCGGGTGGCTGCTTAGTGCTTCCGGCTCTGCGTGCGTTGCCTTTTGCACGACTCGTTTGCGCCGTTGCCCGCCAATTTAGGAGAAACGTCAACACCGAAATGCTTGGCGATGAGGCGGCACATACGAAATGACGAATTGCTCACGTGAATTATTGCCTTTTACGTCGCGACCGGACGGGCAGAGTTAATTAGTGCGAATTAGGTTATGTTTAGTGATAATGGAGCGTAGCACAACGGATGCATTTTTGGTTTGTACAAGACTTCTGTTAAAATCATTAACAAATTAGTACTTAATAATAATATGTAGTTTTCTGAACTGTACATAAAATATTTTTACTTTACAAAGCTGTATATTAAAATTAATAAGAATAAAATCAATATGCTGTAATAAAAATTAAGAATGTTCGATAGATATTAAATGTAAGTTTTCAATTTTTGTTCATACAAATCATATGTTTCAAACTTTCGTTCCGTTCGGCTTTCTGTTAAATATATTCTCTTAATTAGTCGTTGGAGGGCAACGATGCGTGGATGCGACGTGATTGATGGCAACACAGTATTGAGATAATTGAGAGGGGCGCCCCCATCGTTCACCATATTTTAAGATTTATAAAAAAAATATCAGCAATACGATACAACGTAAAGCTCATGGCCATAATGCAAATTTGTAAAATAAATCGAGGTACGGTAAAAGGTGTGGTATAATAAACTATTCTGAGAATAAATTATTGCTAAATAATAACATTTTTTTAATGTTATATAAGGAAAATACTGTACATGTTTCAAACAAACATTTCGCATGACATAAGTAACAAAATCAAATATAATATGAACAAGGCTAAAATAGGCTTAATGCCTATTTTATTATTACTTAAGTTACCTACATGAATTAAAAAGTCCTGAACTCTGTAGTTTTCTTAGTGTAACGGAATAGGTACAAATTAATGTAGAATATATCAAATATCTATAAGTAGACAACTGCAAACAATAACTAAATTGACTATGTTTTAACATTGTTTATGTTTTAATTATCAACATATTATTTTAGTGAAAATTGTACAAACAAAAAAATAAAAAGAAAGTTTATAAAGTAACTTCCTGACGTGTGGCCACCCTACCGGATGATTTTTTGACAAATGATGATGTTCACGCGTTATTGGGACTACATCCCTGCGAGATGAACAAATGCACTTTTCTACAGACCACACCGTAGCATAAATATATCTAAATTGCGTTTTTGACATTTTTCTGTATTCTTATATGATTTATATTGATAGCTCCAGAATGGTTCACAGAAAGAGTGACTATCGTTGAGCTATCGAAACGAGATTTTATGTACGAGTAAGTAAATCACGTAAGATTTTTAAAGTGAGTTCTTCTCAGGTAGAGAATGCAGAAGGAAGTAAGTCTAGGGAATGGAATAAAATGTATTCGTCAAACCTATAGAAATTAGCTTCAAGCTGAAATCTCAGTAATATAATTATCGGGGAAGGTTGAAAAGGCTTAATCATTTTTTTTACATTTAATGACAAACTTTCGTGTCAAAAACTATCATTACGTCATCTAGGAACAGCACGTACATTAAGACAAGGTAAAATAATCTAATTAATCAAGCTTTTTACAATATATTTTAAAGTTACTGTGTACTACCCAAGCTTCACCGATCGTATTATATTCCAAAACAGTGCAAGTACGATGTGGAGCAACAAAGTCATCGACATATAGAATTTGAGTATGGCATAAATTTGAAATGGCGAACGTTAGCAATCCGGAAAATGAGAAACTGTTTGTTCCTCGGCAGTGATAGTCTAACCCAATAACTATGAATACCAAGGTTTCAGACACAATATACCATTATTAATCATACAAAAATATTGAACTACTAAACGCATGAGATACATGCAATGTACTTGTAGTTATATGTTATCAAAATACAAATAAAAAGTTATAGTCGGTTATTGAGAGGGTAATATCTTTCCCTACGTCGGAATTCTAAAAATTAAAAATACTATAATTCGTTTCTTTTTTTGTTCCAAATATTTGGTAACTGACATTTTTGAAAATGAAAACATCAAACATATAGCAATAATTTGGACGCACGTGCTGTTTTCATTTTTTAAAAGTATCCAAAGTCTCCAGTTTGTATCATTAAAGATCAAGACTGAAGTGGTGCGTTCTGGTTACGCACAGTCGCAAACGAGATGCGGAGACGTAGCGCGCCCGCGTCCGGACGCCGCCGTCAACTGTCACATGCAATTACGGCCGCCATGACACTTTCGCGCGCTTGCGTTTGTAAATACGATCTTTGGTGGAAAGGAATCGTAACATTTGTGTTTTTATTTTGGATGCGGAAATGTAAAGACAAAGTCTTTAAACAAACCAAACATGAAATCCACCACAATACTGGCTTCAAAGATTCTTGGTGTGTTCAGCAAGGCGAGATAGTACTTAACGTCGGCTCGACTCGTAAACCTTTATAAGGCGTAAATCGTAAAGCGGCACCGTATGGAGTACTCTTCTCATCTCTGGGCGGAAATCCCTCGCACCAGCTACTTCCATTTGATCATATTCAACGTAGAGCGGCTCGGGGTATCGACGATCCAGCTCTTTCCGATCGGCTTTGACTCTGCGTAGAGATATTGGATCATTATGCATCTTCTACAGCATTTCATCGGAGTGTGCCGAGGAATTGGTTCGATGGATCCCGTCCGCTAAATTTAATCATCATAAATCGCGCCAAAACCAGAAATTCCATCCACACAACCTCGATGTCCAGCTTTTCCCAGCAGCGCGATTTTTAAGGCATTTTCTGACTTGCACTCTGTGGAACTAGCTGTTGAAAGAACGGTATGGCCTGGGAAAGTTCAAGAAGAGAACATATTTTTTCCTGAAACGAACCCACTTGTAAGCCCGCCGATGTTGCAGATGTTCATATGCGGCGGTGATTACTTTCGATCAGCTGAGTATCCTGTCCGTTTGCCCCCTTTTAACATAAAAAAACGACACGACCTTCATCTCGTACAGAGAAAAATAAGAATATTCCCGATTTCTCCGCAATAAAATATCCCGATTATATCAATACATAACGTCATTAATGTAATGATACCACAATATAAAATTCACATATGACATAAAAAGTTTAAGGCCCTTTAATATATTTCTTCATTATCTTACTGCTATAGTTATGACGTTCATTTGAGTTTTATGTACTCTACGAAAATTTTATTAAATTGAATCCTAAAAATATGATTGAATTTTATATGCAATAAAAGTTTATTGCTAAACAACCACGTTGCAAGGCGCAAGGGGCATTCGACGCGCGCCGGCGTTTTTCTTGATTCTACGCTAATTCGAAGCGACACGTCTCGGTTCTATTCCCGGCTTGGCACAGGCCGTGCTAGTGTCGAAAAGACG
Source organism: Iphiclides podalirius (assembly GCA_933534255.1). Classification (NCBI taxonomy): domain Eukaryota; kingdom Metazoa; phylum Arthropoda; class Insecta; order Lepidoptera; family Papilionidae; genus Iphiclides; species Iphiclides podalirius. The sequence continues at coordinate 3,533,567 of OW152817.1, read as the reverse complement.
GTTATTTCGAATATTCATGTTGTTGGATAAATTAAAACCACGATACCATTTAAGTCTTCCATTTTAGCGAATCATGGAAGTTTGAAGTGTTGATTGAGCTATTTCTACACGAGTTTAGTACTTTAGTAGTATTTTAAAATTCTGATATGGAAAATTTATTACGTTTATAGAAAAACAAGTAGTAGTAGTAGTACATAATGATATTATTTGATATTGGAACTATAATTTTGTTACACTTAAAAATCGATTAGTCAGAATTAAGTTAAATTCACTAAGCTACAATTAAACGTATACAACTTTTTAGACAAATGTATAAAACCTATTGGTTTCTCCATAATTATGATAACAGCGTCATATTTCGATATAATCCGGGTCTCATCTTTTTTAACCCATACGATTTATGAATAAGACAGTCAAATACAGCGTATTACAAAAATCATTGTTCGATGGTAACCACTTACCATCAGGTGAAACTTTGCTTTTCTACAAGTTTGCCCATTCTTTTAAAAATACAGAATATTTCATAACGTTCTCTATTGAAATAAGCACATGGAGTCTGATGCTAATTCCAAACGTCGCCTCTATCGATACGGAATATAATCACAATTGACGTCCCGCCACATAAAACAGTTCGCTAACTATGCCCGCTATTAATTTTACCAACTCCTTGCTGAGAGAAAACTACATGATAAATATTCTATATCGATTAATAGAAACTACATCAGACTATGATAGATATTACTTACATCAGACTCCTAACCGATAATTATAACGATGAACACATATAAAAAAGTTTTAAACGATAAAGAACCAACTTCAAAAAACTCTATGAGGAGTAAAAAGTTTTAAGTAATACCAAATCTAATATAATCAAATCTTGAAAATCTAACCTCTATAGCCTAACCTACCTAATTTTTAACAAAATTTATAATATGTAATAATTCCTACAAAATATTCGATATTTTTATCTTTAAGTATATCATATTTTTATTTTTATGTCGATTCTTAGTCTTTTTTTTTTTTTTTTTTTTTTTTTAAGATTCTTAGTCTTGTATTATTATCATCTATTCAAAAATAATGGTCGTTTACTTATTGTGTCAGAAATATTGTATGTAAATCGAGTAATATATAGCCATTTCTTAAAAAAAATTTTCCTGCCTGACCTACTCGAATTTACTCTTAGTAAAACAAAAATACGGATTTTTAGCGATTAATTTTGTTTTGAATTCCAAAAGTTTCGAACGCGTTTACGAAACAAACAAAAAATCTAAGGTTAGTTTTATTTAACTTAACTATTTCTTAAATGTTCGACCTTAATACGGAAAGACCAATAACTAAAAGTTAAAAAAAAGAATTGTCGATAAGTATGCTTCTTAAAACATGTAGCTTATTAATTTCTTGAAATGAAAAGTATTTTTCATAAATATAGCAATGGAAATAAATTATTGCTGATCACTTACTCTAAAGAGTTTAAAAAAAATTCTGTACTTACCCTTATCGTTTGCATGAAGAAATCTCCGTCAAATGTTAGCCAGAAGACACTTCTTTAAAATTAACCTTTCAAAATCAGTTATCCGAACCGTTAATGTTAATTTAAGAAATACGCGTTGATGTGTCAATTATTGTTCCTCTCCGAATTGTTTCGCGGTAAAATTCTTTTCTTTTTTATAGCGCGGGCAAAGGCAGAGCCACGCCTTTCCGCGTCCGAAATAGTGTCGAATGAGCAACGCACGAAACACCCATCCGAAGTGATTATTTAAGAAAACAGTCTAAGAAACAGAGGCGTTAAAGTTTCTAATCCAGAAGCAAGGTGGTGATTTAACTATATTTACAAATTTCAAGCCTACATCGATGAGATTAGAGGCGACATTCGTGTTTGAATTTCACTAATGGGTGTGTTCGCGAGGTGTCCAAAGACCAGCTCTTCGGAAGCTCAACGCACATGTTGCTCCCGGCATCACATAACGCCGGAGCCAGATCGGTGTATAGACGCCATTAGTTCGCGCATTAGCATGAGTTAGTCGAATTATTCAATTAAGTAATTCAATAAGGTCGCGGATTAATATAAATTATTCGTCGCAATCGAAGCGTCGCTCTGACCGCTGACTTTTATTTAAATCGAACGTGACTAGATACTTCTGAAATTGAACAAATCTTAATTTATATACTCAATTAGTTTACCAGCGGATCCATTCGTAGTGACAAGTGGGTGCGGATTTTTGATCAGTGGAATGGAACAAAGCAAAGGTGAGTAGAATGTTCGTTGTAAGCTTCAAGTTCACTTCACACTTCACAAGCTGAAGAGTTGGAGAAGGTTGTATGTGTTTTGCATCATCTTTTACCGTCCATTCATCATCTGTTCAATATCTAAGTATGAGATTTGTTTACGAACGTAGCTAAAAAATAAAGTGTAGAACAGTTTTGATTTTCGTTTGACATTATACATTTTATATAGTACACAGTTAATTATAACTTATTTGTTTCATGGAAACATATTGGCATAATTAATGCAATGCAAGGTTTACAATTCAGACATTTGAAAAATACCGCTATATATATATGTACTCATGCTAGACTATAAAGTAAGTAGGTTAGTAGAAATTTCAATTTGCATTCTTTGTAAACGTATAAATTAATTAGACGCCTTACAACAAAAGAGGTGTGACAAGAGCTAATTTATTTAATATAATATTTAAAAGTTGTCAACTTGTCCATGTTTTACCATAAAAATATGTTTTCGTTTCGACAATTCTTTTTAGGGTTCTATACCTTAAAAGGTAAAAAAGGAACCCTTATAAGATCACCGATCCGTCTGTCCGTCTGTCACCGATTTTCTCAGGAATGTTAAGTTTACTAGGTCCATCCGTACTACCTAGCAAATTTATACCATCTACTGAGTTCATACTGAGTTCTGGAGTCCCTATTAGGTATATAAAAATCAAGGTCCTGAGTTAACACGATAAAAGGATATAGACAAATTTAGATATTCGCGAAAACTTGTAAGTACTGAAATGTAAATTAATTTTCAAGTTTTTTATTTGGGCATTGACAATAGTTTTGGGTCGAAAACCTATATGATAGTTCCGCATGACCGAGAATCAATTTGGCAAAAAGCAAGGCCTTACAGCACAAATAAAGAACAATTTAAAAAAAATGTAGAAAATTAAATGGCGCCCCCATACATACTTAGTTGACACCAAGTAAGATAGTCCTCTGAGTGAGGCTAGCTGAATGTGCACCAACTTCAAATAAGGTAAATAATTAAAGTTGTGCTATTGTGTGAAATAGAATAAAAGAAAATATTTATTCCGATATTATGCTCGTGTGCGCAGAACATTTTACAGTAAAGACTAAAGTGATCGTTACACTATGCGCTTTCCAAATAGGCAATGGTACGGAACCCCGTCGTGCGGGAGTCCGACTCGCACTTGGCTGGTGTTTTAATAAAGTCAACACTAATACTAAAAATAAAGATTTTCTCTTTCTCAATTGGTACTATTATTATCTTATATTTGTTACCTCAAAACTCCCATTTATAAACTTGAAATAGAAAGCAAGGAAGAAAATATTTTTGCTTTTGAGGTATTTCTATTTCATTAGCTATGGAACTTGGATTCAAAGACATAACTGGGAACTCTTCGAAAATCGAATAGGAAATGTATAATGAGTGGGATATTGAAGTTGGTTTTGTGTTTTGTTGATAAAAATGTAATTAAATTTTATTCTATGTGAAAAATTGCCAAAAGACGGTTCACCTGATGGTAAGTGAATACCGCCACCCATGGACATCTGTTACACCCAAGGGTTACAGATACGTTGACAACCTTTTGAAAATTGGGCTCCGGCTACCTCACTCACCAGACGAAACGCGAAAGTATTTGTGATACTTCCACTTTACGCTGGTCTTCTGTGAGGCCGTGATACTCACCCGGACGAGCCTGCCCATTCGTGCAACAGCCGAGGCTGCTGCGTGGCCCTAACACCGTAGCATACGTAAGGACTCCCATAGATTGTTTTTCCGAAATTTAAGATACTCTCAGTCATCCTGATCAACTTATATTTATAACCTAAAGAGAAGATGATGATAATGCAAAAAATAAGAATATGAATTCTAAATTGATTTCAAAAATATTCTGAGTACATATCGCACGATAGATTTTAAATAAGTTGGAAATGAAGATTCTTAAACCATAAAAATAACAGTTTCTTTAAAAAAAATACATTAACTATGCTTTTTAAAGAAAATAATGATTCATTATGGTCAAGACCTTATCTACAATTAATTACCTCAAACATGTAGATAATTTTTGATTTACATCAAATTATAAAGTATATTGCTAATATAAGTTTTTTTTTAATTATAACTACAAAGATCTTTATTGATCTTAATATAAGTTGTAATAAACAGTTATTAAGTTGATTACCATTATAATACAATAAGATAACTCCGTACTAAACAGGTTTTTCATTTAATTAATGACCGTAAATGATGTCTAATAAAAATAGAGTAGTACACATACACAATACTTGAATTCTAAATTGGATTATTTTTAGACACATTTACAATAGTAACAAAACTTGTCTTGTATAATAAGAATGATTTAAACCAGGAATATGTTTTTCTAAAGCTATTTTTTTCTCAAATACATCGACTATGTAAGCTCTTGACTGTAAAGTTAGAAATTATTAATTTCCGAGACTAATAACGTTAAATATTAATAATAATAATACATGCTGAAGATAACTCCATATGGATTCTAGAGATGTAATGTCAGCTCTAGCTACTATTGAGTGTTACGCGTGTCTGAACACGTCTTAGGGCTTGATGTTTTATCTTTAACCGCTTTGAAATAAGAGGTTGATAATGCGTAGGTATAGAAAACAATGTGTTCACTCCGCCTATCTACTGCCTTCTGATTACAACATGTATGTTTTCCTGGTAACAGAGAAAAGGCTGAGTTAGTGTGATACTGTCAACCAGTTATCCACCAATTACCATCAGGTGTGAGGGCAGTGAAGCACCGGGTAGTCTCCGTCACAGACTAAAATCTTAACGTCTTTCATCTACATTGGTTTTTAGCATTTGAAGCAATGCTTGGCGCGTCCATTGTTATATCTTTTCCAGCATACAAACAATTTCGAATATCGTTTTATAAGAATAATTCGAACTTAGTTACTTAGTGAACTTAGTTACGTAGCTTAGTGGTTAAAGCGTCTGGCCGCGAACGCCGACGACGTGGGTTCGATTCCCACAGCGGCGACAATCTTTTCGTACTTATTCTACATATTTTAATGTTAAATCTTAAGTGCAAATATTAGCACTGTAAAAAAATTAAATCATTAAAATATTTAAGTATGTAACAAATTTACTTATTTATTTAGATGTCTTAAATAAATATCTAAATTTTAAATAACAAACATGTTAAAGTAAATAATTAATTAAAATTATTTTTTTCAAAGAACAACATTATTTTTTAAATAAACAATTTATTTATCCAACATTCACAACATTAAATCTATCTAAATTACATAATATTATCTAATAAACCTAATCGACGCGGCATGGTGCCAAGAACTGGCTACATTTCCTTGCTGAATCTGCTGCCGCGGAGTTAAGCCGAGGACCGACCCCACGGACCTAAAGTTAGACATGTGACTATGTACTAGGTATGTAGAGTACTTTGGTACCTATGTAGAGTACTTTGGTATAATATACTACAATGGACTTAGTCCATAAAGTAGACTCTCAATTGAATATTTTCATTATTGTGGTTTACAATACTCTAAAGATTGATTTCATAATATTAATTTTTGTATTATATAATAATTAGCACTTTGGTTTTACCTAAGTAGCTATGATCAGTTTAGGTACGTAATCTAATCCTCAGTTAACTCTCAGTCTTAACGAAGATAGATTACAATAATTCACAGTGAGTTTCTGTATGACTGATTTTCGTTTTGGAAACTAAGTTTGAAACTAGATTATTCAGCCGAAATTAGCCGAAGCCGAACCTTAGGTCGATCAATAAATTTTTAATATGTAAATACGCGTATTTAGTTTTATAGTAAGTATTTAGTATACTTGTTTCTATATTAACATTATTTTAACGTTAAGCGAAAGAAATATTATTTTATGTGAACTGTATGCCTGACATTACCTACCGCAAACGTTCGGAAATCAAACTGGCGGACGAAACCATTTGCACGTGTCGTGTAATTGATAGGGCTGCCCGCGCCGTCAACAAAGACCTACAGAGAACGGCCGTCGATGCGCGTGCGACTTTACATGTGCTTCAAACAAAGCATTGTTTCAGGATGAATTGTTTTTTTATACCGACATTTCATTATGGGTTTATTAAATATACAATAGTAATATTAATTTTCACACACCCCTAAAATAAAGATTTATGGAAAGACAACACAACACAGTCAATGATTTTTAAAAGGTTTCTTAGGCTATTATAGTCATATATTTATTTCTAAAAGTTCTAAACACTGCTGTTTACAATAAGACTTCTAGAATAAAAAATATATTACTCTACATTTTTTGTTCATTATTTAATACGACTTATATCCGGGTAATATTCTTTACTGAATTAAAAAGACGTTTGCCACTTTCTCACATGAAAAAACAATCATTAACCGTTATAAAATAAAATTAGCCGCAAAGCATATTAGCCGCTATTCGTAAAAACTATCCAGATGAAAGTGAATATTTTCATATTTATAAATTAGTAAGGGAATACTTGTATATCTAAAACAATTAAGCTCTTAAAACATCTGCCAGAGTTAAATCGACGTTATAAACAATAATTATGTCAATTGAAAGTTCGTTACTTACAAAATTTGGATGTTTATATACATTTTGTTTAGCTTCTATCTTTCTGTTTGTCACCCATATCGTTAATATTTTAATGAGGCAAACTTAACATAGTACATTGCAATCCGCCTTAGCAATTAAACATTTTTCAGATAACATTAATGCGTCGAAACAAAACGTTCCAGTGAAATTATACGACGCTAAGACTCAGTCTCAAGTAAATTATAACGTAAGCGCTGGGAATTATACAGAAAACAATCACAACCTCTTCCAAATGATCAAATGTCACGAAGATAGCCTTCTAAGGCTGCACCATTTAACAGCTGGCCGACCTATAAACGGGAATTACGAAACAAACTATCAAAATGATTTGACGTGGTATTCAAAGGACTTACAACGTCAGTACATAAAGCCCGTAGATTATATCACATACGAGGATGTTAGGCGAAAGTATGACGAAACCAAAGTTGCGAAAGAGAAGGAAATACAAAAAGAGTCTGAGGAGGAGAGAGAGGGAAAAGCCGACGAGAGAAAGAAACCCAGAAGGAACCGCACCACGTTCACAAGCCAACAGCTGGCTGCGTTAGAGAAAGTTTTTGAGAAAACGCATTATCCAGACGCTTTCGTGAGGGAAGACTTAGCAGCTCGTGTGAATCTTACCGAAGCTAGAGTTCAGGTTTTATTATTATTTTTATTTTTTATTTCAAAAGTTAAAAATCTTATAGGCGGTTCACCTGACGTGTTGTTATTTGAAATCCACAGCGATTACTTTTGCGTGTAATATTAATTAAATCTTTATGTTAATTACATTTTAATTGTGTTAGGGCCACGAAACAATCATCGCTATTGCACAAATGGGCAGGTCCGTCCGGGGAATTACCACGATCTCGACGTTAGAACTGTAATGCGACGTTGTGGCAACGAATGAAAAGTCTGAATGTATGAACTAGTCAGTTGTAGTTGTATGTTAATAATTTTGTTTCTTTTTTAATTAGTTTATTTGTTTTTTTTTTTTAATTATGGATAATTTAACGTTTATATTTTTTATGATTATTGGCAAACAGCGTTAGAAGTGTGTTCATTTAAGGTCACGGTTGTAACATCATGCTGTATATGTTCCACTGATGGGCAATGGTCTGGTCCGTGGAGAAGGTATCAGGACTCCACCGCGGATTGACAGACTTTACAAACCTTCGAGAGATTTCTTACTTTAATTATTGTTTTAATAATATTTAGGTTTAGGATATTTACCGGCATTTGAACTAAGATTGCAAGTGTATATTAATACGAACACTCAGACACTGAGCTTTCACGATAGCTTAAACAAGTTTTATAAAACGATACATTTAACATAACTGTAACAAAAAGTACTTAATCATCTTCCTTGATCAATTCTTTCCTCCTATAATGGTATGTTTCCTCCTATAATAGTATGAACAATCGCGGTGACAAACTTTACCCAAACTAGAAACTGTATAAGAATTACACAATTTTTTATCGCAGTTCTACCATGTAGTAGTAAAAAAAATTTTTTTAACTTCTTAAATCAAGTTAAATCAGTTTGTCAATCTGTAATGGGTCTCGTAACGGACTCTACCGAAATGCCTGGAATTCAGCATGTGGGTGGGACATAGTAATATTAGTAGTCACTTTACCATACTTTATATATTTGATATGCCTTTTTTTATCAAACATTTAACACTTGTCCTTCTGTTCTCAGGTTTGGTTCCAAAACAGACGGGCGAAGTTTCGTCGAAATGAGCGGTCAGCTCTTTCGTCGCACCGGAATTCGACCAGCCAAAGTTCGCCAGAGCCCGTACCTGTCCCTATAGGGATTTCGCACCAGACCGACCCCAGACAGGATTATACGCGAAATTCAAAGGAACCGTGGCTGCATCACTTCCAGACGAACAACTTGAACTTCAACCTCGGTATCCCTATTGCCAACTCAGGCCTCTACCAAAACGACTACTCTTTGATGATGCAGAATGTCGGAAATCGACAGTACATACCGAACTCTAATGCCTTAATGTCTCAAAACGTGGCGAGCTATGGTGGAACGGCGGAAAACGGTTATGGTTCTTGTGCTTTGATAGGCGGTTACAGTAATCCACTGCAAGCTTCTCACCACTCTTCATATAATTTAAATTTAAGGCTCCGGCCCCATGATTTCACTATTAATAATATAACATTATGAAAACATACATGTTAATATCTTTGGCTGTAATATAAATTTTCGCTTCACCATATACTTTTTTATTTATGTTAATCCTATACACCAGGGATGATAGCTTGAGTAGATTTTAGGTGTCATTTACATACTTCTTCAAATATTAAATGAATCAGTTATTGTTAACCATATATTTATGTGGTACGTTTTATTTTATTCAGAGGGCAAACAAATTTGAAAATAATTTTTAGTGGATACTTATTTATATAAGTTTATACAATGCTCACAGCATTGTGTCTGAGCATGTCGCTTGATAAGCAAACTCAGTATGTAGTTGGACATTGCCAACTTTAAGGAATATAATGTATGAGCGTCTGTCAAGCTGTGTTTACTTAAACATACAACATCTAAGAATGAGATAAATCTGGTTTTGCATAAATATGTATGTTAAGACAAACCACGAATGCTGTTCAGCACATTTCTTAAAACTTGGATATTTTTCGGCATAAACCAATGCTCAGAACTATAGACTCAAGGTCCGCCTAGAGACCTAATCTTGGTCCTTAGAAATAATTTAGTATAGTAGTAGCGCAGAGTAATAATTTCGTTTTGAAATGTCTTTTGGTCTGTTTGAAAAGTATCTGCAAATTTTTAGGCCATGTAGATGATATTATGGTCAATTAAATTATTAAACAGATAACTGGTAAATATCACCAAAAAAAAAATTTTTTTTAATCACTTAAGTGAATGTCTAATCATGATATGACTGCTCTAATTTCTGAAGTGTAACAACCTTTCTTTCTTTAAGAACTCCTTGATAGAAAATAATAAATTATCATGCTATCATATCATCATATCGTAACAGAAAGGTATAAAAGGTGAGGATATAAAGGATATTCAATTTAGTAACTTTGCTTGATTCACTCCAAGGTAGACGCATACAGAATATAATATAGTGATGATTTGACCGGTGAGCCGAACTTCTCATTAGTTGCTAGCAAATCAGCAGTGGTTCAAGTTTTAAGCTTCTGCTAGATGAGACACTACAAAACACTACCCCACTTTTCGCTTTGGCTAAAACGATTATATAATATCAAGATTTTTTGAAGTTGTACTTCTTTAGGCGCGTTATGTTATATGTTATATAATTATGAGAGTGAAATTTTAAGATGTGCGCGCGTCACTGTAACACAAAAGTCACACCTTTGAAGCTGCCCGCTAAACCGCTTATTATAGATGGCAGCATATTCTCAATCCCATTCGCTCGTTACAATTCTCAATAAAGAATGTAGACAGCGTTTTCATACTTTTATTGAAGTTATACTTCTTTAGGCATGTTATGAAAAAATTATGAGAGTGAAATTTATGGATTCGCGCGCATCACTGTAACACAAAAGTTACACCTTCGAACCTACCCGCTAGACCGCTTATTATAGATAGCAGCATATTCTCAATCACATTCGCCCTTTATAATTCTCAATAAAAAATGTAGATGGCGCTTTCATAATTTTATTATTTTTATACTTTTCCAGTCTTTTTATTATTTTATTGTAATTAAATATTTGCATACCATTAAAAATATTTTTTTAGTTTAATATGTTTTTATAATAAAAAAATGGGGGAGTGTACTTATGTACGCGCGTGAGAAGATCATTCTGATCATTAAAAATATCATTCTGATCAATTGAAAAGCCATTTGACAGCTGATTACTTGACTTCTACGATGATCAGTGTTTCAGAAACCGGGCGTTTATCTTCTACGTCTAGTGATTAAATTTCAACCTTACAACTTTATCTGCATATGAAGGGCGAATCAAGCCGAAACTCCATCTCATCTCTCCTCCATCCTCTCCAACCCCTTGGATCGTATCAGGCATCCCCTTGTTTGTCGAATTGTCCTTGTTTTGGTTAATAGAGATGGCGGAGATGTAGCGGAGCGAAGGACATTATGGTGTCGTCATCATGTACCAACTACATTATTTTTTCCCCTCGGTCTGTGGGTCATTTGCACCTCTCCAGCAACTTCGAAGATTCTGTTGGCCAGCGGCCATTTTCACAAAAAAAGGTTTATTCTTCAAATTCAAAGTAACATAATAATAATTTGGTCACACTGATGACGTTTGTCACTGTCAAGTTAATGTCAATGTCTTATAAGTCATTGTCTTTATCAAACGTTTCAGCAGTTTCATCTCCAATAAATAACGACCGTTTTATTATTTTGTTTTCACCTAATAGTGTTTAATTTAATTAATACACACACGATATAGACTTTGTAATACTTACACCGAATCACCGAAATAAAAAAAAGCTGCTTGGTTTAGATAACCATGACGCCTAAAAGTTTTAGTGGAACTCTAATTGCAATTATTTCTCTAACTTTTGTTTCGAAATTAGTGTATAATTATTTCAATAAACGCAAGAAGCAAAGAAAATGCAGTCAAAGAGAAGTTAACGAAGTTATCATGTTCTCTTATGGAGCGTGTGAACTGAAAAAAAGCAAATATTCTCGTTGTGTTATAACCCCTAGTATGGACCGGTTACTATATTATTTGAGCGCACCGCGACACAATTTGGACATTTGCATGTACGTGATGACTAATTCTGATATAAATAATATACTCATGAAGTTGCATTTCAAAGGAGTAGGAATACGCGTAATAATCGATGCAGACATGGCATATGCCAGTGGATCATGTGCTAGAAAGCTGGAAAAGCAAGGGATACCAGTTCGATGGATGAAATCAACCAATTTGATGCATCATAAATTTTGTCTTGTTGACACATTAGCTATAAATAAGGCAGCAACTCCATTTGTTATGATGGGATCACTAAATTGGACTAATCAGGCTTTAAATGGCAATTGGGAAGATGTGACTGTGACCTCGCAGAGGGAAATAGTGCAGCAGTATCATGCTGAATTTGAAAGACTGTGGGTTTTATTTAAACCAATAGTAGATTTCACATAAGTTATTTTAACATAAATTTGCTGCCTTTATCTATCTGTGATTAAAGGTAGAATAGTCTTTGATATTTTTGTGGATAAAATAATATAATTTTTGAGAACCTATATGCTTAAAGCGTCGTCGTTTCCAACGTCCTTTCCATCTTTTTTTTTTTAAGTGTTACTACAGGATAACATTGTGATGATGGGTGATGTAATAATTTTTTACAATCATAAATTTTCTTATTTACAAACACCCAGATCCTAAACAATTATGTATGGGTCATACAAATAATTATCCCTTGGGGGGGAATCAAACCCACGACCCTATGCACCTTTGACAACATGCTGCATAGTCAGTCAATCAGTCTCTCAATACACAGCCTTGTATAGAAGGATATTGATATGTTAGATTTAAAGATAATATTTTGTTGTATGAAAATTGTTGAGTTATATCCTAGTGGTCCATAGTCAGTTATTTTCTCTACCCCTACAAGTATTTTTTTTTTTTTACTAAAGCATATTTTTTATGGTTCTGAAACTTGGACTCTACATATTAATATATAAGGTCTAATAATACATATTAATGGAAGTGACTTATATAAAGCTAAAAGTAAATAAAAAAAATTTATGCCTTTAGGACTTTTTTTGTGATTGTTTGTTATATGTAAAGAATTGAAACTAGACTTGAAAGTTGGAATTGTTATGCATATAAAACAAAATCAATTTTATTAATGGAGAAATCAAGAAATATCATGAAGAATAATTTTTAAAGTTTTTGAGAAAAATATTAGAAATTGAGATTTAACTATAAAACATAATTTTAAAAAAGAATCTGTGATTTGAATTATGTGATACAAGTCAAATTATGAAAGGTATGTAATGTAAAAAAAAGAAGTAAAATATCAGCCTATACATCTCCCCCTGCTGGGCAAAGGTCTCCTTTGTAAAGCATCAGTACATAGTCCATCACGGATTGCGGATTGGCGGACTTCATATATCTTCGAAACATATTTTTTTATTATTTCGAAAAATATGCAGGTTTCCTCACGATGTCCTTTATTGCTGAGCACGTGATAATTCAGCACTTAAAATTAACAATTTCATTGGGGCCGGCGACAAAGGGATCGAACTCAGGTTGACAATGGCAAATTATATTGAATTAAAGGCGAGCGCCCGGATACTGAGCTATATAAGTCTCAGTCACGTGGGGTTACTTTAATTCGGCGTCGTGAAGGCTTTCGACAAAGTAAGCATAACTGTTAAAAATAAGCTATAATACCTAGGAGACCCAGATGAACTGGTGAAAATAATACGAGAGTACTTATCGAACCAAACGTCAATTTCAATTTTGAGTCGACGAAACCCTGTCCCATTATCGCCTCCTTAGAACGAGCACGGAGTAGGGAATAGGGATCTGTTTTATCTCCAATCTTGTACTCCCTATACACTAGCGACATCTAGCAAACAACAACGCGACCAAACCCGGATTATCATCCGTTTACAATGTACTAAAATACGCTAGGTTAATTTTTCAGATTGTGGCGAATCGTAGTCACGGAGAAGAGTAAGATGATCAATTATATGCGTTACTTCTAATTACCACTGCTTAGCTTCAAATGATTCCAAACAAATTTCTTCGTCGTGCAACCAGATCACCATGATATATGCGGAACACCAAATTGAGCCTTTAAATTACTACCCTGACCACTCATTTACATCAGCGTCGATAAAATATTTCAATATAATAAATACCCATACAATTCCTCTGATTAAAGCTGTCTGTATCTATTCCGTACCCTCTAGGACCATGTAGTTGATTCAGCGCCGACCTATAATTTTTAAACAATCTCTATGAGGACTTAACACGCTCGTTGAATTTAAATTCTGCGCCGCCTCCTAACAACGCATCGCTGAAAGGATGCATCAATGACTGGCAAAGCGCTACCATACTTAGCGTCGCACACACCGCATACACTAACCTGTACGTACTAGTGTCTCTTTATTTTTTTACCAATGCTAGGTCCTCGATTCGCAGGTTACAATACATACAAGTATAGCGTCGCTTTCGGCTTGATACTGCGAATGGAGATCTTGCAATCGACGAGTGCGCCAAGCTGTTCGTGTGTTTGTTAATGTATGTATAGAAGGCCACAGCATAAGCCATCGGTGGATGTAAACCCGTTCGGCCCTCCGTCACCTCGTAATATCGGCGACACATTGTCAGACGGCGGTGGGAGAATTCAATTATTTACTTTTATGGACTTTTCGAGTGGGTGCCGAATAGATATCATAAGATTTTTGGTTAACCATTTGAATAGTCATTAACTAACGCAAAATTGTTTTTTAGATTCTTATTTCTTTGCAACTCGATTTTAGTTAAAAATTAGTTTACCTCGATCATATTTCACATCACAATAATTAATAACTTTTAGAAAATGGACATATTGCCACCACCACGATATTCCATGGGATGGTTGTTAGGCAAACAAAATTTTCGGTTTTCGAAGCTAAAATCGGACTGAAAAACAAGTTTCTTTAACTTTGAGTTTTTGGATCTTAGATATTAAAAACATCTATGATTGATTACTTTTTTTTATTGATTACTTTTGACATTGACAGTATTAACATAATGTCATAAAGTACAAAGTACAAACTTAAAATCCCACCACTAATCACATACAACATCGCAGGCATGGTAATTGCTTAGGATACTTTTCTAGCTAAGAGGTATTTTTAAAATAATACTCCAAGTATTCCCAAAATCATGGATTTCATCGTTGATACGATAGGCGACGATGATCTTCAAGTAAAATCAGAATTATTAGACGAAAACGATCGACTCCTTATAGGTTAGTTGTTTGTCATAGTAATTTTTAATTTGTTAATAGTTTTTTATTATTTGTTCTTATTTATGTCACAATGAAATATACAATTTAACAGATGATGAAAACAAGACTGAGGCTATATTGGCTTTATTTGAAAAGAAAAAGGAAGAGCTCGATAAGGTGGCAATGGAAAGGGAAGAAGTGCATAGCAAATTAAAAGGTCTAAAAATTGACAGTGTCTTCGAAGATTTTTTCAGTGAAATGGGATGGAACAACTCTATAATAGTAAAAAAAGTAAAGAAGAAAAAAAAACTTTTTCATTTTGAGCAATTAGATATTGAGACAGGGAATCTTAAATCTAAGTTGGGATCAGTAAATGTCGATAAAGAAATGGAAAAGTCGGTTTTGCAACCAGGACTAGAAAAGAAAAATCGCTTGCCAAGATATGATATAAGTGATAAACGGCTGAAGGCACTAAGAAGAGTAAGTTTTAGCATGTACAATGTTTAGTGAAAATAGTCAAATTATAAAGATCTTGGGTTACACAGCAGTTTCGCTTTTGCACAAATGAGCAGATCTGTCCAGAGAGGTACCACAGCCTTGAAGGAAGACTGCCGTTTATTGAACAGTGGCAATGCATTTGGAACCCTTCTCTGGGTGTTGCAAATGTCCATGGGTTACGGTTGTCACTTAAAATAAGTTTAGTTCGATAGCTCGCTTGCCATCGATATACATTAAGAAATTGATTTAAATTAAAAATGTAATACATATGTGTTTCATTATTTATTAATTTGTAGAAACAACGAGAGAAGACTAAAGGTCCTGGATGGTTCGACATGAAGGCCCCTGCAATGACTGAAGAGTTAACAAATGACTTGCAAGTTCTTAAAATGAGATCCGTCATGGATCCAAAGCATTTTTATAAGAAAAATGATATGGAAGTTCTACCAAAATACTTTCAGGTAATGACTTTGTTATGTTATAGAACAAATTATATTATTTTATAGAATAAATCTTTCTTGTAATCATGAAAGTTGTACATCAAAAACTTATATTAGTTTATTGTATTTTCAAGAAGTAAAAGTTATCCCCTATTTTATTTTACTTTTAATGTTTTGTCAATTAAAATATTATTTTTATTTTTGAGTTTTAATAGAAATATTCATATATTATTAACAGTATAATAATGGTCTTATAACAGTGTACTTACATATTTTAAATATAAATATTTTCAGGTTGGTCGTATTGAAGACTCTGCTCTTGACCATGTTAATGAGCGTTTAACAAGGAAGGAAAGGAAGAGGACAATGGTGGATGAATTGTTAGCAGATGTCGAATTCCAAAAATATAATAAGAAAAAATATAAAGAGATAATTGAAGATAAGAGAAAAACTGAATATAGAACATTCATGAGGGACAAACGGCAGAAGAATAAAACTGAGTTAAAAAAAACTAAATTAAAAAGCAAAAAAAATGCACAGAATTGAAGATAATATGATTTTATAAATAATGGTTTGTTTCATTGTAATCCTTAATCATGAGGTTTTTATTACCTGAAATAATCTAAAAACATTTATTTATGAATAGGTCTATATGATTAACCTCTACATTAATTTACTTAATATCATTTTGTGGTTTTCGATCCCACACTGGTTTTTTTAATGCCTTATGTGCATAAATCACCATCTTGTCTTGTCACTTGTTATAATTGTGAATAATCACTACAAGATATTACTTGATAATGAAGATCTACAGAAATAAAATAATCATTATAAAAGGATGTGTATATTCATTAATATCAATCTTTAATACAAATGTATACCTATACATGTACTTCCTTGATAATAGAATATCACAGGTATTTTGTAATTCAATGTATACTTAAAATTAAGTTTTAAACTGCTTTAATACCCCATCATACCAACTAGAATATAAAAAATACCCGTTTTCACAAGTTTAGATCAGTCAGACTGAACTAGTATCCACCAGACACATCCACTGTTGCACCAGTAATGTATGAACTCTTATCAGAGCTAAGGAAAGTGATCACTTCTGCAATTTCTGTAAAGGAGAGGAGCTTTTAAATTTTTAATGAAAAATAGACAATCACACATACATTTTTCTTTAGTTTTACAGTATTCAACTTTGGTTTGTTATTATAATCTCTTATTATTATAATATTTAAACACTTATTTGTTATTAAAATATTGTTTAATTTGTGTATATAATTTAAACAGTTTAATTCTGTTAAAAAAGGAAAAAAATATTAAACATGATTACCTGTGGGATCACCCATTCTTCCTAATGGTATCATTTTCAGTAAACCCTCTTTTACTTTATCAGGAACTGTTTTCACCATTGGTGTGTCAATGAAACCAGGCAAAATTGCATTTATTCTGGGAAGATAAGTAAAACTATTATAAAATCTATAGCATTAGTTGAATATTGTATTGATATAATTTATTCTTGAAATGGTTTTTGATTTGAATAGGAATTAAACAGTATTTTATTGTGGTATAGGGTATTTGATTGTGGTCCTTCTGAAATGTAGAAGTAATTAGTACATAGTTTTTATGGTAACTATATAAGAAACTTGAAATATTATCTTCATTTCAAGATTTGTTGATAAGAGTTGACTCCACTAGCTAAATTCAATGTGAAACCTTTTGAATCCAGTTTTATTACAGACCTTATGTTAAATTTTCCTAGTTCTTTAGCTGCTGATTTTGTCATTCCTATAACACCAGCTTTGCTTGCAGCATAACTAGTTTGGCCTATAAAAGAATATTGAAATGACTTCAATGTTAATAAAATCAAACAGACTATTAAAGAGCTTATGAAAAGAACCTACCCATATTCCCATACTTGGCAACAATGCTTGATATATTTACAATAGACCCAGGGAGAGAAGCAGCTGTTAGCACTTTGGCAAATGTTTGCATTACCAGAAATGTACCCTGCAAACAGAAACAAAAAATAAGAAATCCTTATGCCATGTTGCATTTCTCATCTATTTTCAGTATAAATATTTATTGTTAATATAGATGTCAATATTTGCATTTCCTTCTTGATGTTATCCTTTTTTATGCCAATTAAAGCAAAATGGTGTTTTCCCGTATGCATTTTTCCTTGCAGAAAGTTTTATAGTCAAAAATTACCTTTAAATTAACATCTTGTACACTATCAAAATCATCCTCAGAGAGTTTCAACAACCAATTGTCTCTTGTAATGCCTGCAGAGTTTATAATGATTGTTGGTGGTTTTTTGAATTGTTTTTGCAATTTGGTTAGAAGGTCTGCTACTGAATTTGAGCTTGATACATCTAACTCTGCAGCAGAATGGTCACCAACAGCTGCAAATTTTAAAACCTTGATTAAAAGTTTTAGTAAATACCTCTATCAATCAATATAAAGGACTTCATAATTACAAGCTACAATATATTTAAAAAATTCTTGCAATAATTTACGACTATATATAATGTAGAATTAAAATTTACAGGAAAAATATTAATGAATAATTTCAAAATTTAAATTAATCAAATATTATTTAATTAAAGTCAGGTCAGTCTTTTTATCAAGACTTTTTTTGAAGAATTTAAATGCATTACCATTAGATCCTGATGCTAAAGCAGTGTATGTTTTAATTGTTTCCATGGCAGCTTCGTAATTTTTATCTGCCGCTATTACTGTGGCACCTTCACGGGAAAGGACTTGACATGCTGCTCGGCCAATGCCAGATCCAGCACCTACAAAAATATAAGATAGACAAAAGCAAATGAAACAAGGGACAACAACAGATCAAAGACCATAAAAACAGTATTTGATGAACTAATTTTACTACAGAATACGAAAATAGGAAACATATTTTTCTGTTTAAATAATATTTAGTATATCGACATGATTAATTAATTCAAAGTGCTAAAATAAAAAGTTTGAACTTTTTTGTTAGTTTCGTGGTACGCAATTAATTCATATTTATTAACCTATCTGTATATTGAATGAAGAAAATGTAGTAAAGTGAAAGCAGTTTTGAATTTTCGGTTTGCTGTTTTTTTACCTGTAACAAAGGCCAATTTTCCTGAAACAATTCCAGTCACCATTTTTGTATAAAATATTGTTTTCTATGATATGTATAGTTGTCAATTATTATCTCAATACAATCTCAATACCTAAATAACACTATAGAAACTTTTGCCTTAATAATGTCACCGATACAGTAAGTAAACTTTCAACTTTGGTCGAGGTCGAGGTGATAACACTAGATTTACTATTTTCTATACAGCTGTATGCAGTAATTGCAGTATATATGTCATATTGCAGTATATAATATATATGTCTAATCTATGACTGTATGGTTAATCCCTTAGAGGTTAGAGACGAGTAAACACAATGTTACTCTAAATATTTTGATTGCTGATAACATATGTCAAATAATTTTTCCAAGTAAATGACAATAATTGTTTTTCGGTCTGAATGCTCAAAATTTTTTGTTTCATAATAATAAATCAAACTTTTTTTTATTATTTATTAACAATTTCTTCAATTGATAGAATTACAGTCCAGCATAATGTAAGTTACGATAAGACCAGGAATTAGTTCCTATGCAAAAACTAGATGGCGTTGTTCTTCATATACATATTTTCACAAGTTAAATAAGGGACAAACACTGACCATTTGCATTTTAATAATAATAATGCGAATTTCTTCGATTGAGATGTATACGATAGGTACGATTTTAGTTTTGCTCGGTATACGGATATTCTTGATTTTGGTTTACGATTTGGTTAGTTGTTAGGAACAGTAGTGGATTTCTCTACAGGCCGCGTACTCGACGAGTGGGGCTTTTTAGTAGCATTGCTTGCCTGTCGCTTCTTTGCGTAGGCGATATTTCATGAAAATTATAACAAATCAAGCGGGCCTGATAAGTAGGTACCATTCGTCGGCTCCATAATATCATGTACTTTCTTTACCTTTCTATGTTTAATTTTTTTGTGCCTTCCAGCGAGTCTTTTCTCTTAATCTTTAATGAGCATAAGGCGACCAACGGACAATTCTATCACTGTTTAGAAATATAGATTTGGTTAGGCTAGGATATTCAGATATTCCCCTCCGACCGGGTTCCTGCCTTGACGTGGCGGAGGGGCTTAGTAGCCGTGGCTTGGTCCCCCACGGCGAAGCTAAGAGGAACCCACACTGGGCTGGCCTGTGGTGCAAGGCCGGCCCGAGAGGGCCGCTCCGAGTGGGCTCATTGAGCCCACTCTGGATGCGTGCTGGAGGGTGCAGGAGACAGGTCGAGGGTGGTAGAGGTGAAGCCACTCTCCCTGTCTTCTGCTACCGAGGAGGAGTCGCGGGGGAAGAGGAGTGTCGGTATTGCGTTGGCCGTGTTCCCTATCCTCCGCGACTCGGCGGGGCTGTTCCGCCGATGCAGCTGTGGTGGGGCCGCGGGGGGAGAGGAGTGTCGGTATTGCGGTGCGCCGTTCTCCCTATCTTCCGCGCCCGAAACGTGGTGAGCAGCGGAGCCACAGACCAGGTCCGCCGCTGAGGGCTGGGAGGCTTGCTGCTTATTAGCACTGGCTCTCCTGGCTCCCATGGCCCCGGTCAGCGAACTCGGGGGAGTTCGTTGGCCGTGAAAATGGGGCCGAGTAGGAAGACGCGCTGAATGTTCTAGCGCGCCTTACCTGGAGGAGAGAGGAGTTGCTCCCCGTGAGGGGGCTGCTAAGGCGGCCAGCGCTGGCAGGGTCGCGGAAGTGTGCGAAAGCGTTCCCGTGACCCTGCCGATATGCGCCTAGGCGTAACATCGTGGGGGTTTTAGTCAGTGCGAGTCCGACATAATCCACTCTTGCCCCCACGAGGGCGGGTATGCGTAGGCATTTCCCTCACGTCAAAAAAAAAAAGGATATTCAGATATTATTTTGCTTTGTGGTTTGGAATTTGTTTGTTTTTTGTCACTGACTCACAAATTGTATCTGATATTTTTTTTGTAATTAAGATACTTATTTTGTAGTATTTTCAAAATAATTGAATTTACCTTTTAATATTTATTATAAGAATGCCTGGGTAGAATTAAAAAGAATGAGAACGATTTGATCTCAACAATCTAATGAAAACTAAACACGACTTAGTACTGATACCCATTTCGCCATAGACGGCATTCATTATCTCGCACATTGGAGTCAGTTATAGGTTAAAGACATTAAAGTAAAGTAAAAAAGTAAACTGAGAGTGAATTTTGACTGAGCACCCGTAGAGGCCGTTGACAGAACACTACAGTACATACAGTACATACACCGGGATGAAAGGCCAATGGGGAACGTTGTTTTCTCTAGAGATTTTCGAAACCCTTCCTCTCATTACTCAGGTGGCTTAAGCTAAGAAATAAATGCCTCACAGAAGCGTTCTTATCTCTAGTCTCAAAAGCATAAGTTGCGGTTGACAGTTAACGTGCGGAGTCTGTTTACATGCCCAAGAATTTTCAGATGTTCTGTTAAAATTTGAGAAGGCAGAATGAATATCGTTTCAGAGAAAAATGGACAGGTGTGTCTTCCGAACATACTTGGTACAGTCGTTTTCTCCGAAAACAAACTGATAAGTTCGGTTTTTGGAGAACTGTTTGGAGAACTTTCAAGTTGAACACTTGAAAGTTCTCCAAATACTGAACTTAAAGCCTAAACATAACCAAGAATTTTTCTGATGATATCAGGATAAAGCCGTGATAGCTCAGTGTCCGGGCGCTCGCCTTTAATTCCATATACTCGAGCAACCTGCGTTCGATCCCCGGTGCTAGCTCCAATGAAGTTTTTAACTTTAAGTGCTGACTAATCATGTACTCGGCGGTGAAAGAAAACATCGTGAGGAAATTTTCGAAATAATAACAAAAAAAAATATTTCGAAGATATGTGAAGTCCGGAAATCCGCAGTGGGGCCGAGTGGTGGACTATACCCTAATACCCTCTGTATAGAGGAGGCCTTTGCCCAGCAGTGGGACATGTATGTATAGGCTTTTACTTTACTTTTTTATCAGGATAATTCTTGGTTATATTGACATATTATGATCACTGCAAGCAATGTCCAAGCCACAAATTAGCCGGTTGAGATTTTAAGTTCGCTTACTGCAAGTGGCCTTTCTGCATATAAAATCCCGCGCAATGTCGGTGTAAAATTATGCAATGGCGGATTCCATTTTCACATTCATATCAACTTAACTTCATATAAACGTAACTTCTCTACAAAGGCACATAATTCAAGCTGACATCGTCACTGGGTGTGGCTCAGATAAAATTTAGTTTATTTCGCGAATATAAAAGCTCTCGCTTGGTCACTGACCATGGCGTAGTTGTCAAGACATTGCCTTCAGCGTGCGTTCGATTTTCACACGGGACAATTATTTGTGTGACCCATAGTAATTGTTTCCCAGGCCAAACTATGAATGAGGTATTTAAAGTGATATTTTATTGTAAACTAGCTTTTCGCCCGCGGTTCGGCTCGTATATACCACATTTTATATCCTGTAGCCTTCCTCAATAAATTGGCTATCTAACAGTGCAAGAATTTTTCTAATCGGACCAGTAGTTGCCGAGATTAGCGTGTTCAAACAAGAAGACAGATACCAGCTAGACTGCTAGCATCTGTTTGATACATGTATCTCATAAACTGCGATATTTAGACAATTGAAATTTTCACAGATGCTGTATTTCTGTTGACGCTATTTGTTATAGCGTCAAGTAAAGGAAATCAGAATATATTTTTTTATGTGGGGCTCTCATACAACAGACATAATTTTAATGCCTTTTTTATAGATTATGGTATGATATATATTTATATAGATTATGGAACCCTTCGTGCACGATTGCGACTCGCACTTGACTGGTTTTTAAATTTATATTATCTAACAATCATCATTATTTTACAGACCATAATATAATTATAGTTAACTATAGTTTCATCCAATTCAGCTGTAGCGATTACTTTTTTTTAAGTTGGTTAAGTGAAATACTACAATCATTGAAAGTTGGACCCAAACCGTTTTACCCGTTTTTGAGATTAATGCGCACAAACGCACATACACACAGCAACAATTTTAACAACCATTGTTTTGGGTTCTATTGCGTTGATAAAGGGGGATCTTTAATAATAGTTTTTCTCAAATGTCTTCCATGTACAGACAAAGACAAGTTACATTTTTATTATATGTATAGATATCTGTCCCTTCCCCTATTCCATGCGGACGTAGTCGCGGGCAACAGCTAATACAAAATAAATTAGATATGTCTAAATGTGTGTAAATTTTTTGTCGCGGTAGTAAATTCACGTTTTATAATGAAAATCGCTAAATCACCAGAAAAAAATTAATAAAATATTTAAATTTAATACAATTTAAATCTGACATTATTTTGCGTACAATATTCATTATAAGCTAATATTTTAAGTTTAAAACTTACCTTTCATTTTGTTAGAAAACATACGCAGATATATCACAAATATAGCCTATAATGTATAAATAGCAGATTTCTACTTCATGAAAACGTATTATTAAATTTCAGTAATTTAGTGCGCTCTCGCTAGAACTCTGGCCCATGAGTATTACTTCACCACCTCGATCTTCGTTCCGCTACGGACCTAGCCGGCTCGCCGATTTCTGAGGCGTGCTTCTGTGTCCACATTTTTATATTAACTCTAGGGGTAGGGACCACCAGAACACATGGAGTTGGGTCCCCTGTATCGGGTCTGTGACTCATTTTGAAGCTAACCAGTTTGGGTTAAATTTATTTTGAACCTAATTTTTTCTTAGTTGACAATAATTTAAATAAAAAAAAGTTGATGAGATATAAATTATGATATGAGTATTATGTAGGTAGCACCCGGAGGACCAGCTGTTTTTTTTTTGGTAAATCGTGTATTTTGGAAGTTACATTTAGATACAAATTACTGAGTAATGAAATATGTATAATATTTTTCGATCTTACCGACATAATAATAAGAAAATATGAACTGATGTTTTTCACAAAAGAAAGAACTTTAAAAAAAAAGGGAAAAAAATAATAAAATAACAAATCGACAAAAAAATTAAAAATAAAGAAACAATGATCTGGATTCGAAAATAAAAAAATAAATGTGTAAATGATCGTGACGCGAACCACGGCCGTCTGTTTTGGGGCCGCCCGATTACCGACCGAGCTATTATGACATTTTCTCTTGCGGCGAAATTTACCGTCATATTCGAATTATATTTTTCATTCCCTGAAAACAGGGATAAAAGACACAAGAATTGCTCGTTTAAAGGATAAGATTTAGCATGTGTGCACAGTACTCTTTTTATATGATTTTGACGTCAACTCAATGAAATATTGGACTTTTTAATGAAAATAACAAATTGTAATATTTTTTTTCTATTAAAAGTAATGTTGGACGCCCTGCAGCACGATGGACTGAGGACTTAAGAAAGTTTGCGCGAAGCGGATGGATGCGAGCTGCTCAGGACCGGGATAGTTGGGAAACTTTGGGGGAAGCTTACGTTAAGCAGTGGACGGCAATAGGCTAATATTGTATTGTATTGTATTGTAAAATTAAGCGTTTGCATAGGTTTTAACTTATGTATTATTTCATCAGTGACATTTCTCTATCAATTAAAATTTTTTCAAGCTTGAAAAACTGTTGTTGCTTAAATTATGTAAATTTTGATCCAATTTACCATGGATAGTATTCACGTAAATACTAGAAATCAATTGATATATTAGCTCAAAATGTTATTTTCAAATTCGTCAACAAAAGATCTTAGAATTGTTTCTCAATGTGTCAAAGAGAAATGGTACTTTTGAGTATTTTTCTTTATAATCATTACTTAAGATTTTAAAATTGGAATTTATGATATTGAGTTTTTGAATCTTGTTTATCTTAAAATGGTAGGTAATCCAAATGAAGACAGGTTAGCCCATAGTTACTATTTGGCTTAAACCGGCTTACCTCTGGTTATAACGTAAATAGAGTTTTATGTGTTTAAATAATAATTACACTATTATATAAACCACTTGGCTAGTGGTCGATCTAAAGTTTGGTCATAAGTTTAATAGACAGTAGAAAGTAGGTAGTGGTTTATAGTGGAGTATCGATTGGAAATCTGATACTCAAAGCTCGTCAATCTAGGGTTTATGTGCATTTACAACAGTACGCCGACAGTGCCTAAGCATGTATCAAGTCACATTTTTTCTATATATGTACATTCAAGATCAATAGGGCAAAATAAGTTTACAATATAGCATTTCAATTGTCAAATATGTGTCAGGTTTATAGACTCGCAATGCTCCCCAAGTCTAGACGGAGTGCAGTAAACTTAAAACGAGACAAAATATTTTACCGCACATGTTAAGACTTGTATAACAATCGGTTTGTTTGTAAAAGAAAAACTTTAGGGGAAATCTATATACACATTAACTAGGCTGTAAATCTGTGATGCATTGTTAAACGACAGTGTTGTTTACTTCGTATTAATAAAATTATATTGCTTCAAATATAGTTTTTTCATGTAAGAAAATGGCAAGCAAGCTGGCGGTTTAATGCGATGGACATTTGCAACACCCGATGTAGTGTTATAAATGCGTTGCCAGCTTTTAATAAAGTTTGCCATGCAACGCAGAAATATAACACTTCACACCGGTCTTCTGTGAGGTCGTGGCCCCCGGATTGACTTGCCCATTCTTGCAACAGCGAATACTGTTGCGCGGCCCTACTACATTAAAAGCTTTACATATTCTACAAATGGGATTAAAATTCCATGAACTGTATTAACTGTATTAACTTAATTCCATAAATTTAAGTAAAAAGCGAGTGAAGCCGCGTTGCTGGCAAGTATCGGATGGAGACTCCAAGCGACTTATTACAGTATAACGGACCGGTCGTTTACTTAAACAGTGCAACTATTCGTTCCAATTCATTCCCACGCAACATTTTCTGGGCGACTTAACTTTACGATTATATTCTCGTCGCCATTTTGTTTTAAAATGTTCTGGAATACAGATAGAGTAAAGGAAAATAGCCTATGTCCTTTCACAGGCTCTAGACTATCGACCGATATACAGGCTATTCTTATTTTAACCGCATCGGTCGCATAAACTACTCTAGTCAAAATTGTCTAAGACAAAAATTTTTTTGAAGTTAACTTAAAATGTTTAGATAGTTGATATAAACAATGTTATATGGATAGAAGTATAATTTTAAGTTTGTATCAAAAATAGATATGATTCAACAATATAAAAAGAGAAAAAAGATTTACTACGAATGAAAAAACTGGCGTAAGAAACCCCCTATCAAAACGAGGTCAATTCTCCTTCCTAAGCGAATTAGGGCCCAATGCGTGATTATCTCGCCTTGATGGGGATAAAATTCCTGAGGACAACGCAGCCGTTCATGACGTCCAGAAACACGCCTCACACGTGCACGGCCTGCGAGAATGTAAACAAACCTCGTGCCCTCCTGACAGTTTGGGTGGTGACAGCCACCCGGTGTTGCGATCGTAGCCTCCCCTACCGCCAACAACATTGGCAAGTAGCCAAAAACGACTGCGGGGCAATGTTCCTAAAAAGAATCTCGTTCAGTCGTGTTCCCAGTGAGTTGGTTGCCACAACCTTCGGATAACAAACTGTTTGGACTGGACAGCAACTGCAACATCACGTTGGTACGCCCGGCTTCAAGCATGCTTACACTACGTACCCTTACCCTTATTTTGGGTCAAATAAAGGCGTGGTATAATGCCTAAAACCAATCTAACTTTAATTGATAATTTAGAAATACTGTACTACTATTGTACTTTGTTATCATGCTTTTTTATATTGTTTTAAAAATTTTTAGTGGACGATTTTTTTAAAGCGATTATACGAAAAATTTTGTCACAGTTTCCGAGACTTAAACTAAGCTGATTAAGTGTATTTTTGTTTAAGTATTTTTTCATCAGATCGACATGACACAAGAAAAATTACTATCGGCTCCAAAAATGTTTTGAAATCTAAATAGCCGATTTTACTCTTCTCGGCTTAGCTTAGAGCTGTGATAGCTTAGTGTCCAGGCACTCGCTTTTAATTCAATATACTCAGGAACCGGAGTTCAAATCCCAATGATGTCGTTACTTTAAGCGCTGACTTATCACGTGCTCAGGGCTGAAGGGAAACATCGTGAGGAAATCTGCAGTGGGGTTGCGTGGTGGACTATGACTGCTCTGTGCAGAGGAGGCTTTTCTCCAGCGGTAGGACATGTATTGTATAGGCTGTTAATTTTATTTATTTTACAATTCGGCTTTAAATTACATACTCAAAAGTCATAAAAATATCGATGAATTTGCAAGATCATACTGACACAATAATAATAATAATAGCGGTCCTCCATGTCGAAAGGGGTAAGGTCGCTAATGCGGAGGGCATAGATTTATCTATGCCCGTTAACATAAGGACCCTCTCTGACGGCTGATACATACCGATACCTGGGTATGTCACAAAATATGTGTATCGATGAGGCTGGCTTGAAACAGTCAGTTCGTGACGTGTTTTTTGCACGTCTGACAAAGGTGTTTAACAGCCATTTGTCAGGCGTGAACAAAGCGCGCGCATTTAACGGCTGGGTCATGCCAGTCCTCATGTATACCTTTGGCATACTCAGGTGGACTCCAACTGATCTCAAAATGAGGCTGTTCCTGCCGCGGAAGCATGGCGGTAGGGGCTTTTTAAGCGCCCTCACCATGCACAATCGCGTGGTGTGCAGCCTCCGTAACTACTTTCTGGCGATATCGGATGAGTCAATCTACACGGACGTCATTAGTTGTGATAAAGGACTTATCCCTCTATCCTTAGCCAACGAGCAATGACGGGAGTACTGAGCGTTTCCGACCGTGAGACCGTATGGAAGGAGAAAGAGCTCCATGGGAGGTTCTACAAGGCTCTACACGAGCCTTTCGTAGATATTGTTGCCTCCCTTAACTGGCTGCGTTTCGGTGACCTCTTTGGGGAAACCGAAGGTTTTGTCTGTGCGATACAGGATCAGGTTATTAAGACGAACAACTATAGGAGATACATCCTAAAGGAGGGGCACCATCGACATCTGTCGAGCTTATCGCCATCCCGGGGAGTCGCTTCGGCATGTTATCTCCGGTTGTTCCATCCTTTCTAACTCTGAGTATCTGCATAGACTGTATTAAAAGTACTATCCGGAAGCCGTGCTCGAAAATGACCGCGCCAGGCTCTATTGGGACCGGCCCATCATCACGGACAGGACGATTGTCGCGAACAAACTTGATATCGTGGTGATGGACCGGGCACAGTCGCGGGTATTTTTGGTCGACATTACCATTCCATATGACGAAAACCTCGAGAAAGCCGAAACAGATAAGAAGACAAAGTATCTGGACCTGGCTCACGAGGTGACCGACATGTGGGGTGGTGTGCCGACCGAAATTATCCCGATAGTCGTTTCTGCCAATGGGTTAATCCCAGTCAGCCTCTCTAAACATGTGAGGTGACTGGGACTCCGGGACGGATCGCTCCAAGCTCAAATGCAGATGGCGGTGCTCCTCGATACCGCCCGCATCATCCGCCGGTTTCTCTCCCTTTCGCCCTAACCCTCAGCCGTTTGGTCTCCCCTGCCGAGGGCTTCCGTCTGGTTGGGGTCCTATTTATATATGTTTTATATACAATATTTATATGTTTTTATTTATTTTATTTTTTTTTTCCATAATATTTATTTTATATATGCAATATATATCTATATTTTTATTTTTATTTATAAACACAACCAGATGAGAAAACAAATGAATATCCCCCCAAATAATAATAGCAAATCCGACGCAATAATTACCACCGAGTGGTTATCGATTATAACAGAGAACGATGAACGTGTAACACTCAACCGAAACACTTGATTTACGATAAAACACAACAACAGACATCTTGATTTAAAATCAATAGCATCGATAACGATCCGGTATTTATATATTTTTAATTTGGCTTTGTATGTCAATGTTGTGTACTTGTTTATTTGTATTACAACAATTTTAGTCGAGTCGAGTGCCGTAGCCTTAGAATATGTATAAGCGTGTACAACGGCGGGCAAAGATTTTAGAATTTGTTGCATTTGTTATAAACATTGTTCGAGCCTTCTTTTGTTATATGGGTCTTAAACGGACACCCGTCTCATGGGGTAGACAGGATTAAGTGTGTTTTCTTACCTCCTTAAATTCCCTCAGTGGTCACCATTAGTACGGCTCTAGTGATGCCTTAGTCCTATTCTAGGAGGCTTTAGCCATAGGGTTGTTTTATAGAACCTATCTGTAAATTAACAATTAAATCTGCAACGACGAAAATAATTATAAATGACTTCCTCGAAATACAAAAAAACTTATTTTACGCAGCAAAATCTGACATTTCCATTCCATTTCCTGACGTGTTGGTTTACTTCATGTTAGTGGAAGACATGAATTATTACCTAATGCGGGAGATTAAAAATGAAGTTGGAATAAAGACAAATTATAATGTATTGTCCTTATTTGGCATAGTTCTTACTGACAAAGTGACAACGGAAGAATTATTAAGCTTAGTTGTATAATTTCTAGTTAATAGATTACAAGGTTCTGTATGCTTTTCCCATAAAAAACTCTTTATTAGTAAGTCTACTGTTTGACTTATTGTTGATATTTAGTGTTTAAATTATATAAATTTTTTACTGCAATTCATTGCACTGAAATGGACGAAATGTTTTTGCTGCTACGAGAGTTTTCATTATTTTTTATTAAAACTATAAAAAGTTAGAACATTAATAGGTATAGAAATAAGAAGCGACCATATCTGACTATTCAAAGATTATATATTTTATGAATAAGTGAAATTTAAGATATGTGAATTCCTCTAATCCGTTTTGGGGTCACTGTACAGAGGCCTTTGCCCAGCTGTGGGACGTATATAGGCTTTTACTTTACTTTGTTTTGAAAATTCATAAATGACAAATTACTGGGGTTTCATAGTAACCGGAGAAGTAACCAAGGCACCAAAAAATATCTGAAACATACTTATTTATCTTTATTAGTTTCATTTTCTGCTAGCTGCTGCCCGCGACTACGTTTGCGTAGAATAGGCTGAAGGCGTAACTTTCAGACAGAAAGATATATATACATAAAAATATGTATATAAATTATAGCCTATGTCTTATTCTGATGTATAAGCTATATTATTGTAAATTTTCATTAAAATCCATTCAGTAGTATTTGCGTGAAAGAGTAACAAACATCCATCCATACAAA
This sequence comes from Iphiclides podalirius, assembly GCA_933534255.1. Taxonomy (NCBI): domain Eukaryota; kingdom Metazoa; phylum Arthropoda; class Insecta; order Lepidoptera; family Papilionidae; genus Iphiclides; species Iphiclides podalirius. Next base: position 3,503,538 of record OW152817.1, on the reverse strand, counting down.
CTTTCGTGTTTATGATATTAGTAAGGATATGAGGTAACCGACCTAGTAAGGTGAATGAACCTACCTACATACATAAATATTAGCTACTATCCCCAATTGGGACAGGGTGAGTTGAGAGTATCCACTATTCTAAAATGCTGCGGTGTTATTTTACATCTTAATGGTGATGTCAAAATAGATTAACGTAAGAAATTTATGAAATTCACTTCACCGAAGTCAAATATTGTCCCGATTATGTTCAAACATATCTTGTAGTGTATTAACAATATTTTGAAGTGATTTCCATGCGTATTTGATCTGTAAAGTGTTTCATTTCACAGATAAACATCCTTAAAGTGGACACTTATGGTTTTAGATGTTATAAAAGGGTTTCATTAAACTTACTTTAGCATTGCTTATTGGACCGCAATCCCTTTCATTCCATTAATTGATCCTTACGCGTATGAAAATCTCATAAAAATGTTGAAATTAAATTTGGTCGTAATTTTCTCTATTGTGTCTGGAATTCGGGGTAAGTTTAAATATATTTTAAAAGAAAAACTTCATAACAAACCATGGTATTATTTAAATTGTCATGTTTTGTATTGGTGAATTGAGATTAATTTAGAAGTTTTATGTACCAGATAGTTTTAGTGAACTGTAAGTGGATAAAATTGTATTATAATATAATATAAAATTGGGAAAACAATTATTATTATGAACCAAAAATGGTTTTGTGTTTGTTGTAGGAATTTGAACCTACATATCAGAATTCAGAATCATTATCGTCAAAATACGTTGTCTATTCATTGGATCATGAGGATTTATATGTTTGAAGAAGTGTTACAATATTTGAAATAGTAAATTAAGCTTAACTGACGTTTATCGTGCTGATAATCGTTTTGTACGGTTCTTACCCTTCAATGTTTAGCAATTTACGCACGACTTTATATATTTTCAAGCTGAAAGAGAAATGTAAATTATAGCAATATATCTGATTGTTTTAAGGAGATTAAACTAATTATTATTATTCTAGGTTACATACTACCTGCCTATGACTTTTACCTGCCGAACCCTAAGATCGTAGGCGGCGAGAATGCCCCAGAGGGTTCAATACCGTATCAGGCCTCGCTAAGGAGTATGTCAAATTCGCACTTTTGTGGTGGTACTATTTTAAGTGACAGATGGATACTCACAGCGGCTCACTGTACTGTTGGGTAAGTTCATATTGTTTTTATATAAGTGCTTACTAATGTCTTACGTACTTAGGTTATTGTGTAAGTAGTATTGAATTTTGAAAAAGGCTTATGAAGACCATATTAAACATTTAGTGCCGTGCTTTTTAACTGGGATAGGTTTTGACAACTTTGGTAGGTTGGCACAGTTTGTAAAATTACGGTGGCGTGTTAAACGGGAATTTGAATTCATCTTGGGTTTTACTATTGATAGTGTCGCGTGATCAATTTCCAAGTGGCATCATCAAAGAAGGTTTGCTTTTGTTAAGTTTTTGAGCTACTCGTAAACACATTGAACCTAATAAAAGATAGTTAAAGTGAAATCCTTCAATATTTTCCAATTTCTACGATTTCAAAATCTACCAATCTTCCACCGGTTCAATCATGCAGACCGGTCTAGACAACAAACTCGGTCGGCTGTATAAAGTAATTTGCCGTGCCGTATTTTAGAGATCACAGCTATGATAAAGAAACTCGTAATTATGTTTACGTATAACTTTTTTAAATAATTTTTAACAAAACATTAAATCAATTACATATTATATAACCGAACTGTGGTACGGCCACGCAACAGTTTTCTATTGCACTAATGGACCGGTCCGTCCCGGGAAGTACCACGACCTCACAGAAGACCGGCGTTACAATACTAACTTAAATAGCGATGTTACAATACTAACTTAAATAGCGGTGTTACAATACTAACTTAAATATAATTTTATAAAGTCAGCACTGGCTGCCTACCCTAGAGCTAAAGACAAGAGTTTATAGTGTAAAATTAATTTTCGTAGGTACTTCAGCTTGGATCGGGGTAGTGACTTGTTTTATTTTGTGTAACAGAAAGACAGATCGCACTATGATCGTGGTCGTCGGGACCAATAGTCTTCTGGCTGGCGGCGGTCAGTATAACGTGGAGAAAATTGTGGTTCACGAGCATTACGATGGGGTTCTGATCTATAACGACGTCAGCTTGGTCAAGGTGGCTACGGAGATAGAGTTCAGTGAACGAGTTCAGCCCATCGAGCTGCCCCAGGAGAACACAAACGCTGGAGCTGACCTATTGCTCAGCGGCTGGGGAAGATTATCTGTAAGTATCCTTAAGTTAGTGATGGATCCGATGGATCCCGTCTCCCCCCGTCCCGATCACGATTTCACTTTCTGCGCTGCAGTGATGACTGTAGATGCGACCACCAATCGGTACTACGGCTGCTCGGTGGATTATCATAATACCAGTGACAGCCGAGAGAAAGTAATGCACTCTGCTTAATAGTAATATGTTGGCCTGGTTTTTACATTTGAATCGGTTTTAAGAAAATCGCTAGTTCGCAAATTCACGACCTGCGTCTAGTGGTTTGACACTCTTTACTATAAAATTGTCAATATTTTATTTAGAACTCGGCCATTTAAAGTATATTTCAGATTTTTAAGTGCCGTTTTGAAAATTATTCACTTATCAAGAAAACTATCTCATGCAAGGAGTGGTGGTTTTTTAATGTCAGAAGATGGCATTCGAGTGGATGGATAGCTGAACTGATGTTAAGAGATAGACGCAGCCTTAAGATACTTACAACACTCGCAGATGTGTTGACCGACCTATAAAGGAGTAGTTTTTTTTACTTTGCTCACCCAAATAATTCAAAAGGATAATACTTCCAATTCAAGCAGGTGTTATATGAGGTCCCCTGTTACTGTACTGGATGGGCTTGACGAATCGTAAGACGGTATAAAGGCTACTCGCCTAAATACATTTTAAAACTTTGTAATTAATAAATTCTCTTCGTAATATTAATTTTACAAAATTAATTTCAGTATCCAGGAGTCTTGCCTGTCCAGCTGCAAATGATTAATTTGGTGTCCTTGGGCGTAGAGGAGTGTCAGAAAATTTACGAACACATAAACCCCGTATACGATAGTCAGATTTGTTCACTCACTAAAAGGGGCGAAGGCGCGTGTCATGTAAGTTTTTATTAACATATCTTTTTGACGTTCTTTTCTATTACAATTCCGTCTTCATTTTATGCAGTGTCTGTTTTTCTGTCTATTTTCTAATGCATTATTCTTGGTGAAGTGAAATTTTTATTCATTTTTAGGGAGACTCAGGTGGGCCGTTGGTGGAAGATGGCAAGGTAGTGGGTATCGTATCCTGGGGTATGCCCTGCGCCAGGGGCTACCCAGACGTATATACCCGAGTTTATTCGTTCAAGGACTGGATCGTTGACAAAATGTCGGGACAGACAACGGATGGAGCAGAAAAGCTCATTGTGATGAGTAAATAGACAAATACAATAAAAAAAACGTAAATGATCGTAATTGAAATTCTTTTGTCACCGACGAAAGTATAATGCAAATTTAGAAAATTATATAACATTGCATAATTATATCGCATTGTTTTATTTTTACGTGCTTTTTTAAACCGCAATAAAATTGTTGACTGATTAATTGCAATGAAAACTATAACCGTGCTATGCAATATATTTACCCCGATAAAGAAATGTCTTATTTCCATTCTAAATGCTGATCACGAAAATTTACCCACGTATAGTGGATTATGCGGGTCAGATAGGATCAGCAAAATACTTTGACTACGAATTGCTGCTGTACAAATTACCTTATCACTTGTTTTCGTTGAAAAATAATATTTAGATATTCGATTTGAGATATCTTTATCCTTAAAGTGCTAAACAATGTCCTCCATATTCGACACATTCGATTAATCTCAGGACTGGAACAATTTTTTGTTCATATATCTACAAAGATGAGCCGTGATAGCTCAGTGTCCGGGCGTTCGCCTTTAATTCAATATACTCGAGCAATCTGAGTTCACGTATTGAAGTTTTTAACTTTAAGTGCTGACTTATCACGTGCTCCGTGGTGAAGGAAAACATCGTGAGGAAACCTGCATATTTTCGAAATAATAGCAAAAATATATATTTCGAAGATATGTGAAGTCCACCAATCCGCAGTGGGGCCGCGTGGACTATGCCCTGACACCCTCTGTATAGAGGAGGCCTGTGCCCAGCAATGGGACATGTATAGGCTGTTACTTTACTTTTTACTTTATATCTACAAAAAATCGATAAGAAAAACCGTAACTAATCTTATGGCGTCTATGAAACCTAAAACTCCTGGTGATTTTATACAATGCATAAAAACAAACCTTTAATTAAAATTAACATAAAATCGAATTTTATTTCATATAGAACTTTCCTGTAATTTCCCATACCCCCTTGGGATAATTTGGAATAACTTGGCTTATGACCAAGCCAAGTTGTTACATTATAATAGCATTGTCAAAATAGAAATCAGATGTATTGAAACGTTATTACATAGTTTAATAATTTTTGTCTTACTGAATGCGAATTGATAAACGAAACAAAAGAGAAAAGGAATGAATTGTTCAATGGAAACATTTAGGCCGCGGAGAATAAAAGGATTATCAAAGCGTAAATTTTGCAAAACAGACTAACATTTTGTTTCCTACTTAGGAAGTTATTCTGTTCATTAACACTCCAAATTGTATCGTTTCAAATTCAGGTAAGCGTGCTTACAACTGTGAAACGGGAAGTGAAGTTGGAAATAAATTAAAGATTTTCATTTCCATCTTATTTGGGCTCGAGACAGATGATTTCCAATGATATACGTATTTAAAGTGATGTACAATTTTTGGACACTACTCAATTTACATGACAAACAATATTTGTATTTCTAGAATTATTTATTTAATAATGTACTTACTAATGTAATTACGTTGATCTTGTAGCGAAGTTGACGCGACAAGTCATATGGATTTTTAGGATTATTTCTTTAACTAGCGACCCACCCCGGCTTGGCACGGGTGCAATGTATACATATAAACCTTGAATCGCTCTATCTAGTAAAAAAAAAACACATCAAGATCCGTTGCATAGTTTTAAAGATCTAAGCATACATAGGGACAGACAGACAGCGGGACGACTTTATTTTATGCTATGATATGATAATGTAATTTTTAAAATTTTCACGACAAATATTAAAATGAATTTTACTTATGGTGGATTATGTGGCGGATTTATAAATAAATTTCATATTCCTAATATCGCTTTCCCGATTCAGATGAACCTTTTAGCCCCGAAATTAAAAAATAAATAGGTATACATTTTTTTAACTTACAGATTTTCGAATCGAACTTTGATTGATTTATAATTTGCGAAAATCCTTTATTATTGATGCCTATGACAAAAGGATATATAGGTATATAGTTCATGTTAGCCTGACACTCGCACAGAAAAAATTAAAAACTAGCAAAAATTATATAAATTACGTAAATCTACCCCTTTTTCTGGATTTTATTTTTAGGTGCACAGACGGAGCAGTTGACATTCATATTTATCCAAGCTTATTGATAATTTATCACGTGCTCAGCGGTGAAGGAAAACATCGTGAGGAAACCTGCATATTTTCGAAATACTTACTGTAAGTTTGGAGGGAAAACATGTATATTTTCATCACGTTTTATTCTATTCTATTACTGGAACGATGCATTTACGACTTATAGATAAAACATGAAGGCTGCGTGCTGTTCAACACCCTTTACTTAAAAGACTGTGGCAGGGGTAGGAGTGTATCCTCCTGTACATAGTGTAACTGAACCCCCCCTCATGCATATATAATTATATAAACTTATATATATTTCTGCCCAGTTATATGAATAAATCATATATCATTACGTGACCAGGATAATTTATTGATCTTTCTATAGGAACCCTTTCATTCCATTAATTGATCCTTACGCGTATGAAAATCTCATAAAAATGTTGAAATTAAATTTGGTCGTAATTTTCTCTATTGTGTCTGGAATTCGGGGTAAGTTTAAATATATTTTAAAAGAAAAACTTCATAACAAACCATGGTATTATTTAAATTGTCATGTTTTGTATTGGTGAATTGAGATTAATTTAGAAGTTTTATGTACCAGATAGTTTTAGTAAACTGTAAGTGGATAAAATTGTATTATAATATAATATAAAATTAGGAAAACAATTATTATTATGAACCAAAAATGGTTTTGTGTTTGTTGTAGGAATTTGAACCTACATATCAGAATTCAGAATCATTATCGTCAAAATACGTTGTCTATTCATTGTGTAACTGAACCCCCCCTTTATGCATACATATAATTAAACTTATATATATTTTTGCCCCGTTATATGAATAAATCTTATAACATCATTACGTGACCAGGATAAATTATTGATCTTTCTATAGGATCTTTCTAAAGGTAATAATTAGCCGTATAAATATTATTGTGATCGTCATATTCGGTAGGACCTCATTTACGTTGTGTTTATTTAGTAACTTGATTCTTTTAGGTGTATCTTGGATAGATAAATATTCACTAGTCGTGGTATAAGCCAGAGATAATGTCAGATTGCTTTCTTAACAACTAATCCCGACTCGCTTGAGACGGGCTCAGAGTATATAGTATACTCCCTCTCACGCTTGTAAAGGGCTCATAATATAATTTTCAACTATTATCCCTTCTCTCTTGAAAAGGGCTCACATCAATTTTACATACCCGATACAAGTCAACAGCTCCCCCACATTTTAAAAAAAATGTAGGGAAGGCACACGGCTCCATGAAAACACTCACCAACGCCGTGTGCGGTGAGCGCCAACCAACATATTGCGCCCCCCCCCAGAAGAGGGACAAAAAGTTGGGGAAAGGACCGAAGTCCACTGCAAAGCTGTTTTACCAGCATAAAGAGGGATTGGCCCCTTGGCAGTGCGTAAGCACAAACTTTGACCGAAGTCGCGCATGTCAATGCGTGTAAACGTCATACAAGACAACGACAAATCCAGTCTTCGTGAATGTACGTCAATACGGTTTTGGGCATGTGTTGAAGATCAGGCACTCAGGTCCTATGATATAATAAGCCCTCCGTAAGCGCCACCACTTTTGCCAGATTGCCGCGACTGCAGACGTGATTGTTAGTGTTTTGGCATCACCACCATTAAAAAGGTTAGCACGACATTTCGTCGCAGAGCGCGTTATGAGTCACTGCTCACCCGAAGGGTATGGTTAAAACGTTGCACGGCATCGCCGCAGCCTTGAGAGGTTTTCTCCCGCCAGCTACCATCCACATGAGGTAAACGCATATGCTCCACCAACCATTGAAATAGTCAGATATAGCCATATTTGTAATTTTTATGTTTAGCCATCAGAAGGGTTTATAATTGGCAACATATATTTATTTGTCAGTGTCTCTGACGTTGAGTATAATGTATTTTCGATCAAGTTTGTCTCACCCACCAGCAAGTTGCCATTATTCGTTCGAACGGTGGGAACTTTACTGAGATTCGTTAATTATGTTAAAACGTATACAGGAGGTCAGACAGTCTGCAGTTCCGTCATCAGGAACCCCACTTGGACAAATCTACTGAGATGTGCATCAAACCGAGACGCAGACTCGGCCATTATGAATAGCGTCGTCTCCCAAGCAAATGTCGCAAGACGCAATGTCACCAAATGCAACATGCATCAATACAACTATCGCAGGTCAACACGCCAACATACAGCCTATCCGCATACACAGCAGACATCATCACCTCGAACCTCCGTCAACCAGAATCATACGATGTAATGATATTAGGCGCAGATCACCCCGCAACTACCACAAGACGCTTTACTGCATATAGCCGCACGCATCAATGTGACTATCGCGTAGGTGGCACACCCTCACACCACACCACACCAATACAACTCCAATCAACTTTGGCTCCAAAGTTTAGAATATACTCAGAACACACGAAGTGTCCAAACATACTCTTTCACGATCCGAATGATAGTTGACGTATCATAGCGTAAACATTAAGACGCCAACCACCAACGGACCCCCACCCCAGTCAAGTAATAGCCAACGTATCATAGTGGAATACACTAAGACGCAAGCCACCACCAGACTCCCCAAAGTCAGATGATCAGTCGACGTATCATAGTGCAACACACTAAGACGCCAACTACCACCAGCTATCGATGATATGTCCCCCACTCAAGACATATCCATTCATGGTTCCACGTTTACCGTAGACCATGTCGTCGTACAGAAGTACCATGCAACTCCATAGTAATATCTCTTATAAAGTCCCAAGTCATACATTGCTCTTCATTATATTTATATATTTATTATTTTTTCTCTGAGCCTTCACATATTATCACTTTTATTCATTAGACCTTACTTCCATATGAACTTGGTATGGGACGTTCATACAATGTACTTTCACCATAGTACTAAGAGTCGCGATCGACCTCTGTACTTATATATGTACGATCATACAATTGTGTCCCCGCACGGTACATAATACTTCCCTTAGAAATCACTAAGTATGGAATTGTATTTAATTGACATAATAGTGATCGTTTCTTGCTATATTTTTAATAAATATCCTTTTTTGAGTATTTTCAGTGATTTTTAACTATTTTTTATCAATTTTTGGTAATATCATTTTCTCATACTAACACTTATATTTCTTAAATTTAAGTATATATTATTAACTTTTATTGTGACTAAACGTTCTTAAACGTTTTACTTTCATCTTAATTGATCTTTATTATGACTAATTAATAATAATATTTATTATTATTAATAGGTCGTTACAATAGGAATGTACAGGAGGGTTGTGTCTTGAAAGATTTCTGGAAGGAAGAAAACAAACTCATTAATTAGAACTGTGATTGCATGTTCCTTTACCTAGTGCTTTTATCTTCGAATGCCTGATGAAACAGTGCCTAATACTTTGTATTCCTCCCTCCGCTCTCTTCTCTATTTTCCGATGACAATGGTTGTCTGTTAAAATTTGCTTTGAGAGCGATAGTATTGCCTATTGTACTTACATTTAACATTACCTTTTTATGTATGTAATATGTTTATGGTGTACAATAAAGAATATAATATCGATTGATAGATAAATACATATCCACATTCATTTCCAGATAAGCGTGCAATGCATTAGCATCTACAGACAGCTGAAACTGGGTCACAGAAATGGCCTTGGTGTCACGGTCGACGCGAGCTTTAGAGAGTATGAGTTAAGGTTGCGTTCCGCTGACAGCAACCTTGGGTGCTGTGTTTACATCATTATTATTGCCTGCTCTGCACACAATTCCTAAAACCTTAGGCATTTATGAGGTATGTCCATTTTATAATGAGCTACTAAAGTAGTAGTTCACTTTAAAAGGCCGATCTCGAATATTATAATATATTATTTCATTAACAAAAATATATAAAATCAATCACAGTCGTCAATTTAATTTTAAGTACCAACCTATCGATAGTAATAATTTTTGTGTGTACTAATTAATCCATAAAACCGCTCAAACTGTTTTAGGGTTCCATACCCAAAGTGTTTCTTTACCGTTCTTTTTAGGGTTCCATACCCAAGGTGTTAAAAAGTAAAGTAAAGTAAAGCCTATACATGTCCCACTGCTGGGCAAAGGCCTCCTCTGTACAGAGGGTATCAGGGCATAGTCCACCACGCAGCCCCACTGCGGATTGGCGGTCTTCACATATCTTCGAAAAATATTTTTTTTTGTTATTATTTCGAAAATATGCAGGTTTCCTCACGATGTTTTCCTTCACCGCGGAACACGTGATAAGTCAGCACTTAAAGTTAAAAACTTCATTGGTGCCGGCACCGGGGATCGAACCCAGTTTGCTCGAGTATATTGAATTAAAGGCGAGCGCTCGGACACTGAGCTATCACGGCTCAAAGGGTAAAACGGGACCTTATTATTAAGACTCCGCGCTCTGTCTCAAATACTAAAAAACAGAATAAAAAAAATATTTAAGTGGGGCTCCCACACAACTAACGTGATTTTTTTTATAATGTATTGATAATTGTAGGGAACCCTTCGTGCGGGAGTCCGACTCGCACTTGGCCGGTTTTTTAAATTAGTTAATGACAATATTTTGTTTATACTTACAAGTTACTGCTGTATTTAATTGAAATAAATATAAGTTTTTACTAAAAATTACAATTTTATCAATGATTGAAAATAAAGAGTTGACGTATATGACGGTTGTTATAAAATTGTTCCACTGAACGGCATGTTGAGTATCTCCAAATCGTTCGTTAGTCTTGCTAAAACTGGAGAACGGCTGGACCGATTTGCCTAATATTGGTTTTGAAATATTTGTGGCATTCCAGGGAAGTTTTAAACGATGAGAAATAATGGAAAAATTGCTTGGAAAATCGAAATAGCAACAATTTCATTTTCCCACACAAACTGTTCCTACCGTCAAACATTTATGCGTGCGTTCCGAAAATGTTTTTTCAATGCGTTCAGATTCATAAATTCCCTAGAAATAATTTATATGGCAAAACAACGATTGCCGGGTCAGCTAGTATTTAATAAGAGGTACCAAATATAGTTCAAGCTATCGAATTAGTTATAAAAAATAATCTAATTATTTATTTACTATTAATCTAGTTATTAAAATCTATAATTGTATACAAAGAACAGAGACAGAAGCTTAATCTCTTTTCAAGGACGAACAATTTTTTGACCTGGCAATGCTTTCGTTGATGTTGAGTCGCCACAATGCCTTTGGAGGGTTATTGAAATGTGTTGCGATTTACAAAGGGCACTCCAGTAGGACCGTGAAGAGAAGGTCGTGAAGGTCGTGAAGTGATAAAAAGTATGTTTTCCAATAACTTTTATATAAAATTCTGGTGTTTGATGGTAAGAAAAAGCAAAGTAATAGTCTATAATTTTTGGAACTGCAAGGGCTTACCTATTTTTTGTTTCAATATTTCTATATATTATATCATTTATTGATATAACTAAATAAATAGAATAATGCTTGTGATAATGATAAATATTACAGAAAATAGATGAATGTATATTAGATAAATTATTAGAGAAGTTCTTAAAAAATTCAATATGAATTTTAGTAATATGTTTATATGTATATTAAAATCTATGTAATTGCGAAAGACAGAAATAAATAAACACTTAAACATCATCTTACATTTAAAATTTGTTAAAAATGTAAATTACGCCATTGTTCAAAAAAAAATAATTCCAATTGCGATATTCATCACCCATTATACTTTAAATGTACCGAGTTACATTTTGCACAGGCATTCAGTTAATTCGAGCTAGACTAGTAACAAGATTGTTCAGAAATTCAAACTTTGGTACCCAATTTGGCGGCAACTTAATGGTAGTAATACTGACTGGAAAGGAGCCGAGAGGCAGAAAATGAACAGTTAAATAGACACTGGTGAAATTTAAATTGCAGACGTTGAGTCAATTACATGTTAACCAATTAAATTTCATTATTGAGGATTAAATTTTATTTCGAACGGCTTTTGACACGCCCTAAGACAAGTATATTACGCCCTATCAAAATATTACGGCTGTTAGTTGAAACAATTTCCCCCGTCTATTAATTGCATTTTAAAATGATACCTTAGAGTATTATTACATACAATATGATGTTACATACAAATACCTGGTAGATATAAAGACATTAGCGCAATGATACTGAGGCAATTCTACAGACTGCTATCTCTTTCCATATCATACGTTCTATATCATCTGTCACATTCACTTATACATGTCATATAATGTAAAATTTAATGAACAATTTTTAAACGCCATGCAGTGTGGAAATGCATCATCTTTAGATCAAATATCTTCAAATGCATTTCTCATCGACAGTCAAAATGCCTGCGTATAACGCTGACACATATTACAGTGTACCCTTGTGGATTCAGGTGTTTAACTTTAAAACTTCCACATTAGCTGCTTCAAAGCTTGTGTAAAGATCTAAGGGAACTCGTAAAGAGCCGTAGGTAATGACTTTTTCATGGTTCATTACATTACACGCCACATTGAGGTCACGTAACTAAACTCACTTCCCTTAATGTACTGTCTAAACTGTGTTCGCGGACTATGTAAGTGGTGTTTTTTTTTTAGAAGAAATTGAACAATTTTAATCATATTTATTGCATAAAGAGCAATGTTAATATTAAACGATCCGATCTTTACTAGCTAGTCACCGATAAATACATTTGTGATATTGTGAACAAAAAATCAATATTATTTTTTTTTTTTAATACAATTTCAAAGCCATCAAACCAATGGCGTTCCAAGAATCAAAAAGTTTAATATATATATATATATACTGACAGGTCCCTCGTTTGATAAAGTTTTATGTGATAATCCTTTAGTGACGTATTAACTGTTAGTTTAATCTTTAAGTGGATATATTTAATTCATCATTGTCATCTTCATTATTACGTAAACTTTTTATAAAGATGTTGCCGATCAGGAGACTAGGCTACTTTTAAAAGTGAAACACTCCCAAGTCCGGTCTTCGGTGAGGTCGTAGATCGTACTTCCCCGGACGGACCTGTCCATTCGTGCAACAGAGAAGATATGAGCGGGCGGAATTGGTTAAGTTTCATATTTTATTATTGAATTAGGCATTAGGCATTGTACAGGCTTTGTAAACATTTAAGAAAACACAAAAAGAAACTGTTGCTTCGCCCTACCACACCAAAGCTTTTTTTTTAAATCTTTTCAAGCCCGTGATGGTAAGTGATAACCACGGTCCACTGACACCAGAGAGCTTGCAGATGCCTTCTCAACCTTTAAAAAAAGTGGACTTTGGTCACACTGGGTTTCCCACGTTTTCCATAAAAAATGTTTGAGAAAACTAAAAATGTTTCAGAAAAGAAAAAATTGGATTGCGTTTAATAGTTTAAAAATAATAATTTGATAATAATATTCTATGATAATTATCATATATCTATGAACTTATTTCAAACTACTTAAAAAGTTATTCTAATGAACTATAAAATCGGTCAATTAATTATCAACATTACATCAGACTACTTCTGCACTGTAAGCTTTGTAACCACGTAAAATAATAGATTAGAACATTTAGACTGACTGAATCTGAACACAAAATCTCTAAATAAAGATTTTGAAATTGTGACAAATTATCTACGTCGCGTTATCAATAAAAACAAAGTTATGACTTATTTTACAATCAGCAAAATTTAAAGTACTATTACACAATGTAATAAAAATATGGAAGAGTGTCAATAACAGTTTAAGTACCAGCAAAAAATGAAAAGCTTTTACAGCGATTAAAAGAATTCGCTCGTTTTACAAAAAACAAGTAATTTTTTTTTTACTTTGTCTTATAACTTATTTTTTTTTACTTTGCTGGATGTAAGCAAACTTTTAATTAATGTACATTCGTACAATGTTAAATTTATTTATAAGGTAAAAGATAAATTAATTACGAGAGGAGAGATAATATTAATGCTATTCATGAACACAGCCAAACTTATTTATTATTCGTATTTTCTGAGAAGTATTTATACTTTCAAAACTGATTTCGTCGAGGACTACTAACATTCAGACAGCAATAGAAAAAGTTATACGTTTAAACGTTATAAATACTTTTAGTTCCTTTAGTGCCTTTTTCTAACTATTATGTAAACAAAGATTGGTAACGTAATGTGTTTTTTATCTTTACATAATTATGTCATCGTTACCATATTTTAAGATCTGCAGCCATAATGGTAACATCCCTGCGCACTAAACGCTATAATCGCTACTGAATAAATTGATGATTGATGAACAGTACATATGTTAGTGTGTTTGTGTGAAGGCACAGATTTGTAAATTTGTTATTACTTAATACTTTCAAGCAAAGTAAAAAAAAAAAAAATAGTGTGATATAGGCTTTCGGTATAAAAAAATTGTAAGTAAAATATTTATCAATAATGAAAAACAAAAAAACGTATTTTGAACTATAACATACAGGGCAAGCTTTATTTTGTGAAGTTTAATTGAAGAAATTTATGTACGAGTACTAAGAGAAACCGAAAGGTTCAATTATTTCTCCCAGAATATTATCGTAACATATTACGGGAAGTGAGTAAGTTTAGTTACGTTTAGGCAACTTCACGTGGCGTGTAACATAATGAGCCATAAAAGCGTTAAGTCATTAGCTAGTTCCATTTACGAGTTGGCCGAGACCTTTATGCAAACTTTGAAAGAGCTTGGTAATGTTCAAGTTTTATAAGTAAAGCACCTGAGGCCACTGGGGAATATATTATCCAGCAAGTATTAAGTCAGCAAAGTCTGAACTTAAGTATTAAAAATGCTCTAGAGCATGTTTACGTAAAAAAAAAATAAGTTCACTTACCCCTTTCGATTTCCCACTCCTAGGATTTATTAGGCATAAAGTGGAACAAAAATCTTTTTATTGTTGCTATAATTTTTGAAACGTTAGAACGTTACAACTAAAATTAGTAACCTTTTAATCATTGACGGATAACATCAACTGCTGAAATCAACACATTGTGTCTTAGCCATAATTATGTTTGAAGATCTTTATATACCTGTGTGGATTAGCATTACGACAAGAAAAAGTGTCACAATGTAGAGTTCTCGACCTAACATTTGGTGCTGTGAAGTACCTAGCAGATTATAATCAAGCACGCTAATAACAATAGTTTCAATAGTAGCTCCCAGCTCAAAAATAATGCATATAGGTATTGTCCTATAAATCACTATATAGTATAAAAAAAAGTCGTCCTGCTGTCTGTTTGTCCCTATGTATGCTTAGATCTTTAAAACTATCTTCTTGATGTAGTTTTTTTTCCTAGATAAGAGTGATTCAAGAGGAAGGTTTATATATATAATAATACATATTACTCTGTCGAATGCAATATATTTATTGCATTGTACAATGTATGTTTTCTTATGTGGTAACATATTATGGTGATGACTATGAGAACAACCGTGAAGTCTGTCCGGCACACAAGGCTTCTACAGAGATGTATTAGTAATTTTTGGAGTAAACATAGATCATTAACGCCAAAAATATGATAAGTAACTTGTCGCCACACATCGAGAAAGTGTTGGATTTTACCAAAACATAATCTGAAGGCATAATACAAGAATGGAATTTATCATAGATAATTTAATCTCACAAGACCGCAAATATAAATTATGTGGGTAATATGCAATGACAAAAGCGCTCTTGTAATATCAAGCGAAAGGCAATATCGGATATGAGATGGTGAGAACCCATCACAGCGGGAAACTGACGTGAGATAATATCTAACTACGGGCTTAGTAAATAACATTTATATCATCATATACATATATTGTTGTTTATTTTTGAAATAGAGCTAGCTTATGTGCTGTAATAAAGCAAGGGATACTTATACATACAGATAAATAAAATTGGAGTGCCTGTTTGTAATATACACGGTACATATAGCAAAATAACATTTTTTACAATTTTTGTCTTTTTTTTTATGTGAAAAGTTGCCAAACGAGCAGATGGTTCACCTGATGTTAAGTGAATACCGCCGCCCATAGACATCTGCTACACCCGAGGGTTTGCAGATGCGTTGACAATATTTTTGGAAATTGGGCTCCGGCTACCTCACTCACCAGACGAAACGCGAAAGTATTTGTCATACCTCCACTTTACGCAGATCTTCTGTGAGGTCGTGGTACTACCGGACTACCCGGACTACCCGGACGAGCCTGCCCATTCGTGCAACAGCCGAGGCTGCTGCGTGGCTCTACCACCGTTAAGTCTGTCTGTCTGTCTGTTTGTTCCGGCTAATCTCTGAAACGGCTGGACCGATTTGGACGGGACTTTCACTAGCAGATAGCTGATGTAATAAGGAGTAACTTAACTAATTGTATTTCAGATTATTTTAATTTTAAATTCCATGCGGGCGATTTCGCGGCCACAGCGAATCAATAAAATTAAATTCAGGTTCGAGCGCCCACCACGCGCAAATTTTGAGCCTTTGTGACATGAATAAGATATTGCTGCGTAAGAATCCGCCCCAATTTAGTCAATTTGAATTTTTCTTTGTATCAAGCTTATACTACTTGTGTAACATTTCGTAATGATAGAATTATATAATACAAAGTTTCCAAGTTTCGGTGATATTACAACCGTTTGTGATGAACGAAGAATACTTTTCTCCGATCTTTTAACTTTGCTAATTAAATATCATAAACAATATCTGCCATGTATAAATAATAAGGCATAAATGATTGTTTCCTTAATCCTCGGTATTTGTTTCCATGAGATAAACGCGTTCCGAAACATTCAGACACGTCGTCAATCATAACTTTTAATTACTTCTTTTGACGCTATTTTTCGCTAATAATTTTTCCTTATAATGTCATTACACGTATAAATAAATAACTCTGGTTATTTTTTTATTTTTACTCTATTTAACAGAATTTATAACATAAAAGCATATGTTTGAATGCTTAAAAGACGAAAGTAGAGTGCGCGGCAAGAAGACATATATGATCCGTGCCTACTTCTCCAGGTAACAGGCGAGAATGTATGTGAAGAGACCACTTTGATGTTATTACAATATTCCATGCGGTGTTACATTATAAGATAAGTTGTTATTACACAAAACGGACCGTACTTAAAGCGTTTACTTATAGTCTTGACCCGGAAACAATAACGCGAGGGATGGAACATTGGAGCACTTATTTGTGGGCGGAGGATTATTTCATGCTTTTAAAAGACTTAATAATGATATTTTTATTAAAATTTTAAGCATTATTATTCTAGTCAAAACACATAACGTTTAATTTTTACCAAATGAATGTTCCTAACCGTTTAACGGCTTCAAAACTAAAGCAAAAGGTAGACGGATTGGTAAAATTTTTTATCGAAATAAAAAATGATAGATATGATGTATGTATGTACATAAATGTACACGCCACTCTCAGCCCGCACACAAAGTAGTGTTACTTTCCGCTTTATGGAAATAATAGACTTTGTACAACTTGTATAACACTAGCTATCTCCATCTACCCTTTAATCTTTAAGAAACAGACGGGATTCATTAACTCCTAGACAATTATCCCCATATTGAGCAACAAATTCACAGTCTGAATATATATTTCTTGTTTGAACGAAAGCAATTGTAATTGAACCAGCACACTTAGTACGGTAATCGGTATATGTAACTTTAATTCACAAGAGACATTGTCGCTTGAAATGCGAGTTAATTTACTTTAAATACAAAACCACACAATAAGTATTCGAACTGACAACATGTTATAACTACATAATCATAAGTTGGTGTTTACCCAATCCGAATGGTTTTCTCACAATTACGATTGGAAGGAAATAAAAATAGCGCAGTAAGCCTATTCAAAACATTTTACTAGAAATATTTTAGACAATTTAAATAGTCATATCGGTAAATACAATAAAAAGTATCACTTATTTTTTCCTCTGTGTGAAGTAAAAATAAAAAAAACATTATGTCAAAGTATGTACTTGTTCTAAAGAATCACCCTGTATATATTAAGTTTGCAATACACGTCGACAAAGTATTTAGTCGCAGTTTAACTAAGTTAGTTTTGCTAAGCTGTCAGCTTCGGCGTCGGGCTTCGTGGGTTCGATTCCCACACGGGACAAGTATTAGTGTGACCCACAGATAATTGTTCCGGAACTGGGTGTGTTTTTCCTAGGAAGGTTGATGTCCGACAGGCGGCCAGTCGTAAAAAAACAAAGCTTACGACATGATTTACATGTTGCGACGACCCCATCTAGTTGGCATAAGGGCAGGAGGATGATGACTACACACACCTTCTAGTCAACATTGTTAACCAACTTTAACCCTTTACGGAGCCATGTTGTACTTCTGCAACACACCATTTCAGAAGACGTGAAATTATATCGAAACCCGATAGATCGATTTTGCGCTGCGTTATACAACGGCAACAAAGCATCCTAACAATTTAGTTGAAAATCGGCTTGCTAGATGGCCACATTTTTAATACGTGAGCATTAAAGTAATGAATGCGGGTAAAACCGTTTCGGTCTCTTTGATTTTGTTTTAAAAAATTATTTTTTCCATTAATAAATCCCTATTTGCCACCTACTCTTTGTAAAATTAATATAAATAATGACCTTGCGCCGTAAAGGGTTAAAAATGGGTGGTTGTGTATTCGCGGTGTAGGTTCCGGAGTTTTCAAGAAATTGTACTAGAGCTGCAATATAAACTCAATTCGAAGTGTACTGAGACTTGTAATTTCATGTATATTATATATAATGGATTACATAAATTTTATTTGTGCTACTCTCGGTACTCAAAATAAAATTTAAATACGCACGCAAGATGGGGCCAAGTATTGCGAAAAATGCAATAAAAGAAAGTAGTAAATGTCGAGATATTCTTGCCGTGAGGTTATTGGCATGGCTTACTGGGTAAGGCGTCTGGGCGAGTTACTCGGAAGACGTAATTTCAGAACCCGCAGTGCCGAAAGTATTTGATATTTGATCTATTTAAATATAAGTAATATAATTAATAAAAAACATTGCCCTTACGGTAGGATAATGTTATCCTGTGTTGTAAGGACGTTTTACAAACATAAATTTAAATTGGACAGACACCCAGATCGCAAACAATCATCTGTGGGTCACATAAATAGTTTTCCCGTGTGGGAATCGAATCCACGAAGAAGCGCCGAAGGCAATACCTTGGCAACTGCACGGAGAGATCAGTTTTTATTTATTTTTTCCACCAATGTTTATTCTGACTATATTTAAATAGGTATATTTACTACCACTACCCGCGTTCATTATTAGTTTTCTTTATTTCCGGTGCCCTTTTTGTTACGACATTTAATTTCAGCAAGAGGCATAATAACAGAAAAATGGTAAAAAGATATTATTATTCTTTCAAAGATTTTTCATATACATAGAAACATTTATGCAATACTATCGTTCAATATTGTCTGTCAATACTGTCCTAAGCTCATACAATCAGAGAACGAAAATCGATTATGATGCTGTCATTTGCCGTAAATAGACACTAAGGGGATAAAATAAACAATTTCTGTACCGTTCCATTACCTGGTGTGGAAAGCTATTTTAACGCAATGGCAAGGAAAAGGATATACATTATAAAATAATTTATTATTATAATCACGAAATAGAGAGTAGAAGTATGAAAGGGTCCATATCATGCATGAAGTTATGAAAAAAGGCCGTTTGTATGTTTGGATTAATTTAAACCAAATTCAATGCTTAGAATTTAATTGTGCTTATAAATCAGGATTTCTGACTTAAAATTATTATCAAACTAAGATTGTATCTACCAAGTTAAAGGCAGAGTTGATGTTGGTAAATGGGTACTTAGTAAGCTACTCATGGATAAAGACAGTCTTTTGTTTGTCAAACATAATAAAAAATACGAAAATACAATAAAATGTAACAAAACATTTTATTGTATTTTCGTATTTTTTTATTTGTCTTATTATTTGTTTTATTTTTTAATTATCTAATTTTCTTAATTCATACGGGAAAACGTAGAGCACGAGCTATCAATTCTTATAGAGTTTTTCTAATTATTCTGTACTGAGCGCACAATTTTTTTTTTTAAATTGGCATGTAACTTGTGTTTGTGTATGCATGTGTAGCGCGTTACTGGTAATAAACCCGCTAAGTTATGAGCCGTTGGACCACAACTGCCGCTGTTCATATAGAATGTAATTAGTCAACATTGCAGCCATAAAGCCGTCTGGATTAAACGCAATTTATATCCGAACACGACATAAAAAATAATTAGGATTATTTTGTCTCGTAAAATTAGGTTTCCATTTTAAAAATTAATAAATTAGTTAAACACGCACTTGCATCTTTGAAACAGAACCAAACATAAATAAATAATTGAAGAGATAACATCTATATTACAGAAGATAATATTTTCTTAAAACTTGTGGTATTATTATTTTCAAAAAGAAGGAATTTTTAAAACATACAACGATGTTTTCGGTTTTCAAATATTAACGATACAGTTAAAGTCTTACCTTTGGAAAATGTCTTTTCTTCTCTTGACTTCTCTTCAGTCATTTATTAATTCTATACCTGTAACGCTAGTTGGTGCGTACAAATAACTGAGTTTATTTTGAAAATCTGTTAGAATAAGGTAAAATATCAAAGTACTCGTGCTTAGTGACGGGTTACATAGAATCAAGATTATACGAATACATCTCGACAGAAGTTAATTACTTAGCCTCTTAATTTAAGCCACTATTATTTTAACCCTGTCTATGTTTGCCACATTTATCGCGTTCTTTTGCTCCTTGTGTGGTTAACCGCTTTCACGTTGAAATATAGAAATTAAGTTAATTATTATATTTCTAAGCGGGAGGCATTCAAAAGTATTTGTCGCTTAGCAACATTTCAGTTCAGTGTTTTTTTCTCGTCTCATGAATATTTAGATCTGAAAAAATAGTAAAATCAAATGTCTTTATTCAACGAATGTTACTAGTATTTTGACTATCAATAAGCGACTAACACTCTTTTGGCTTCAGAATGAACTTTCGTACATTATATGCGTTCTTTTAATTCTGTTAATTCAGTGTAGCAAAAGCGTGTAACAGTATTTTTATTAACAATAAACAATTACGTCACCATTAGCAGGGTATAGGAAAATATATATTTGCATCTAGAATATTGGGTGAAGTTCTCTTTGGGCATACTGCGATTTGGAAAACCACACTATAATACGAAGGCAGATTTTGTCCGATGTTGCACCATCTTATTCGGCTTTATATATACCCAACTTTCGAATGAAATCGTTCATAACGTAACTTTCAAAACAAAACTTTTGTGTATACAATTACCTTAATATACCCTCTATGAAGAATGTAATTTAATTTCAGGGTAATTTCATCGACATCGTAACTGCTAAACGAATTAAGCTCCAAATTATGTCAAACATATACCTATAACTAATAGGAAACACTATTAGCAAATTGCACAACTTTTGTTGTTCCTATCTGGGCAATGAAAAACGAACGATGTTTTTTAAGTTTTATATCGTTTTTATAGTTTTTTTTATTGTGAGAAGGTTGCAAATGAGCGGGCGGTTCACTTGACAATAAGTGATAACCGCCGCCGATTGACATTTACAACACCATTGTTTAAGTGTTGCCACCTTATTATAATTTACTCTGGGACAACAAATCATAGGCTGCCTTTTCATTTCACCCGTCTTTCATGATTTAAAAGTCCTACAAAATCCGTTAAAGTATTGGTAATATTATAATATTTTACGCTTTCAGAACCAGAGACTTTTCATTGATCAATAAGACAAAGAGCCCGCTGACACGCTACGTTCATGCTACGGCCAATATTCTTTATCTTGGTTAGCCTCGGTCAAAATGTCATTCATACCTTTATGACTCTAAAAAGTTTTCTTAGTTAAATGTATACATAACTATAGGAAATGTATAAAAATAAACTTTAGATGTACGGTCATCGATAAATATTATTATTGTTTTTTAAAGAACTTATTCTGAGCGTTCTTAAAAAGCAAGAATTAAAAAAAAAGTTGCCACACAAGATAAGTTTTGTTAGTGCAAAACTTGAAATATTTTTAACTTAGATAACTCTTAATTTTACAGCGTATTCAAACTTGAAAGGTTATTTGAGGGTGAAAATAAAACTGGAACTAATATTCATTACATGGTTATGAAAATTATTTCATAAAGAAGAAAAAAACTTCAAAGTATTAACTATTTTATAAAAATATTAAAAACTTAGTCACTACTTAAAACATATCCCAATAAACCTAATCAAACATAGGTGCATTTGTAAGCACACAAACAATTACACTATATTACTAAGTTAAAGGGGTCGGAATTTCTCTCACACTTTTTCGTGCTAACTCTCAATCGCCAAGTGTCAGTAATGGGCAATAAGTAACTTCGTTCCGGAAATTACAACTTTATGACCAAAAGCTTTAGATCTTTATATGAAATGTCCTTTGTAACCTTGTAATACTTCACGTTATAATACAA
Organism: Iphiclides podalirius; assembly: GCA_933534255.1. Lineage (NCBI taxonomy): Eukaryota > Metazoa > Arthropoda > Insecta > Lepidoptera > Papilionidae > Iphiclides > Iphiclides podalirius. The sequence goes on along the minus strand of OW152817.1, from coordinate 3,481,449 downwards.
TATTAGTTATATGACAATTCTTTTAAATGATCACTAAACAGCTTTCCAATACATGAATCCAAGATCTTGGCGTAACAAGTGTATCAGAAGTATTTACTGTATGTCGAGTGTATCGGCGCGGAATGAGGACCATAGTACTGAAGATTTTTTTTTAAACATTGCCCTTTAGGATAACAGGATCCTGTGTTTTGCAGGACGTTTTACAAACATAAACTTCACGCGGACAAACACCCAGATGTGAAACAATTATCTGTGGGTCACACAAATAGTTGTCACGTGTGGGAATCGAACCCACGACCCCCGACGACGAAACCAATACCTTGGCAACTACGCCACGAAGTCATCACACAGTGATAACATTTTGTGCGCCCCTGTACCAACAGTGACATTATATCGGTCTCGCTGGATTCGTCATCATCGCCGGCGCAATAGTCAATATCGTCAATATCGCTGTACGAGACGGGGCGCGACCGCGAACTCATCCCACCCAAAGTGATAAAGGACCTCCGATAGGTTCGACTAATCGATACAAACATTGATGAAACGTAAGTTCAGCCGTCTTATTATTTCGTTAATTAATTAAATCCGAGCACGAGAAGATTGAAATTAAACAAAGAAAAATCAGATTCGCACTTGTTATTTTTGTTGTTATAGCGACAACAGAAATACATCATCTGTGAAAATCTTAACTGTATCATGGTTCATGAGATACTGAGCCTGCTGATAGACGGACAGCCAGACAGACAGACATCCGAGTCTTAGTAATACAAAGCCACTACTAGAAGTAAATATAGTTCAAAGGAATATTATTATCGCCACGTAAAATGTTGAAATTTTTTTTCGTTCCGCAAATGTTTGCTTTAACGTTCCACCACAAACACGTGACATTGTTTCCGGGTCAAGAGTATCAGTAAATGCTTTTAGAGTGGTCCATTTTGTGTGTCAACAGTTTAATGTAATCTAATGGAGGTGCTACGAGGCGTGATCTTCATAGGTGTATGTGAGGTTATGAATGTGTGTAGTATTTTATTTGATGTTAAGTGGTTCCGCTGTTACAGATGAATTTATAACCTTTAAATAGTTTATCTAATACTTGTACTGGCCATCGCAGTGTAAGACTACCCTTCACTAGATGGACCAGCTGTGCAAGTGTATTTCATTATTTCGTAGTTATTTTCAATGTCAAGCTTAGAAATCCATCATTTTCAATCATGAACAGATGTTATACAAATTATTAACGATATATCATGTCCATTTAAAGGAAAAATAAACAGTTTAATGTCAGCTAAGAGAAATATAATTTGGCCGCAAATTTTGATATTTTACTGGGTGCTATTGGATAACAGAAGACCAAAACTTGGATAACAGAAGTCAATTCTGATTCCTCGTAAGAGTTGAAAGATGTCATGAAGTAAGTATCTACTAAATATGAATTCTGCACTGCAAGAATTATGCACTGTTCCTAAATGATGGACATAAACAGCAACTAATAAGCTACAATTATCAATTTACACAGATTTTTACTTATCATTTGATTAGCTAGAAACATGATAAAATTCTTTCAAATAGTAGTTTCTGAAAAACTTAATAAGCATTATTTTTAAGTATTGGGTTTTGACGTAAATAACATAATGGGATTTTAGAGATAAATTTAAGTAGATAACGGGGTAAATAGTTAAGCCATTACAATAATAATGTAAGAAAATAGCACTTATGTAAAAAACACGACTTAATTCATATTTTCTCCTCAAAATAAAATCATTGATCAAGTAATATTTTATAAAGCTATGTATGTAGCAGTCAACCGAAGAGTTTGCCACTTGAGTTCTTTGCCAGTTGCAAGAGCTTTAATTAAATTGCAGGCATCAAAAATGAAACTTCGTCTCCCTTAACTGAATAATCGATTATCAAAATAATCGCCGTGGAATACAATGTCTTTAGCTTGCCTCCGGCAAAATGGGCTTCTTTCATACTCACCTTTGTATTAAAGTAAGTTTAAAGAATATCTTCTTTATAGAGTTATGATTTTTAAAACCCATTAAGTATTGGTTTATAAAAAGTATCATTATTTTATGTAAAATATCTTACTATAGCTGGATATTTGACTTGTTCAAATTTTATTATCATAGAAAATTTGTTTTAAAGTGACTTCAAAACAAATTCCCTTCAGTCATGCTTGCACTCGCAATAAAATATACACAGTTTTCCGGCTTTGAACCTGAACAGTTAATGAATGGAAGAATTCTGTTATTCTATTGAATGTTTTCTTGCATACTTTTTTTTGTTTTTCTTTTTCACAAATGACACATGCATATGAACATTATTTTTCTTCCTTTTTTCTTGTAAAATTTTGTGTAAAATTGTGTCCTAAAATTAAACACACTAATGTTTTTGTCCCGAGGCTATTAAAGCTTCATCTGATGCAGAACCGGTGGGCTAGCCAGAACCCACGGGTTTGGGTATGTCATCTAAGGGCCATCGATGTTGCGGTTCGGACCGAAACCCCGATGGCCGTCGACTGTGTAATTAGCGTAAACACCCTAGAACGCGGGTGTACCTTGTGTACGCGTTGTGTTGATCTCATCGTGCTCGGAGGCGAGGGCGAACTATTACGTTTCTTGTTACACTAGCTGTAGGTGTAGTGTTATCCGGCGAGACCCTCGACGGTGGGTCCGACTTATCTCCCCTTCCTCGACCGAGTCGATGAGGGCGTTTCGCGGGCGACCCTTGTTGACGTTCGCGTTTGTGTCGGGTTGGTAAATTGATCTGTATTCTTCTATTTTTAGTCCTAGAGAGCAAGACAGATTTATTAAATACCAGAGTTTTATAGAACTTCATCTTACGATATGATTAATCACACATAAGATTGATGTAATAAGATGTGAAGTATAAAAAAGATAATAAAAAATCAACACCGAGGATGTTTTATGTAATGGAATAAAATAGGTATGGACAGGGCGCTATTAATCAATTTTCTTGGAAGGTGAAGTTTGCTTTTTCGTTAAAGACATTATTGTATCCCCTGCATTGTAGGGGCTGAAATACGATATTTTTGGGACTTATTTATACCTAAATTTTGTTATTCATTGTTATAATTTTTAATATCTCGTTTCTAAGAAACTCTTCTATTTTTCGTATGTTGAACTTGAATTGTTTTATTAATGAAAATAAATAATTGCATGGCTATTATTGTAAGATTTTTTATGTGAAAAGTTGCCTATCGAGATGGCTGTTCATCATTTGATTTTTTTAGTCCACTGCTGGACATTGGCCTCTCCCACCGACTGCGGCAAAGCACGATCCTGAGTCACTTGCAACCAACGGCTTCTCGCAAATTTATCCAGTTCGTCACTCCATATACCAAGGTGTTCACATAATGTAAAGTAATTACCGCTGCGCCTGTAACAGATGCGTTGCCTATCATTTGTAAAGTGGACTCCAGTTACTTCACTGGACGAGACGAAAAAATAAAATACTTCCACATCACATGCTTCGAGAGCTAGATGGATCCAATGAAAAAAAAATTATGATGTAACGTTACAGTTGAGTTTTTTATGTTTTTACGACAAGATAGGAAACAAGCAGTCGGTTAACTTTTTTTTAAGGGATTACTATGCTTATGGACATCTACAATACTTGTGGGATTGCAAATGCGTTGCCTACCTTTAAAATGAGTGACCTTCGCCTACTAGAAAATTCTTTTTCATTTACATTTATTTAATTAATAGTTGTTATCCGCGGTTTCACCCGCGTGGCCAGAGGGAACTCACTACTTAGTTTACATCATTACCTACATTTTCTACAATTCACACAATATCTTTATATATTATAGCCTATCACCCAGATTCCGCAAGCGCAATCAATTTTAATTTACGATAAATCTCTTGTCAAACGTTGTTTAACATGATCTGAGTTGCTAGAACGTCTGAAAACACCATTGATTTTGATTTGCAATTAGTCACTGATTAACGGACAATCAACAGAAAATCGAGTTTCTGAACGCGTTTTTCGGTGGTCAACGAGCTGTCAAAAGTTTTATTAAGTAATCTGTCAATTTGGAAGATCAATCGTTTGTTAAAAATGTATTTTGACAATAATGTTAGATTTTATTAAAACTAAACATAATTTTCTAATACTTTGTAAGAAAATTCATTTGTTCTGTTACCTATTTATTATTTATTATTATGCGAACATATCATGCGATTAGAAAAAATTGAAAATGCAATTCAAAAGTTAATAAAAAATATGGATTCTTTCTTTTTCTAATACTTACTTGTTTATTATGGATAAAAGTTCATTTTTTTCACGTTCTGTAAAGTTTTTTCTTGACATTTTGCATGTATTAATATAAATTAAATTTTATTATAGCTCGGATTTTTACGTTCGCAACCACACGATGACAGGACTGGATAGTGACATTAATTTAATTTGTTTAAAAAGGGACAGCTATACAATAGAAAGAGTTAGTTGAAGTAAATCATTCATTTCATTCATTATCATTGGTTATACAGTGATTAGCTAATTTTTCTTGAACAAACCTTCCAGAAACCTCAGGCAGTTTAAAAAGAGATAACAGCTGATCATTTTTGACATAGTGTTATGTGATTACTGCTTTGATTGGCCTTTCGGAAACTGGGCATATGTGTTATTCTGATGTATAAGCTTTATTATTGTAAACTTTCATTAAAATCTATTCAGTAGTTTTTGTGTGAAAGAGTAACAAACATCCATCCATACATGCTTCAACTTTCGCTTTTAAAATATTTGTAAGGATTAGTTTCTAAATCGAATTAAAGAAGATGTTACATTTCATTCTATCTGAACTTGAGCCTTTACAGAACTGAAATTTAACTTTCTAAAAAAGGAGAGATGAGAATGTCGTAATAATTTACAGAGCTTGTAAAATCTGCCAATCTAGGCTTTTCTTTTAACTTAATGTATAATACTATTTTCATAAATTAATTCATAGTAAAACAAACCTCAACTTTTAAATTATCACCTACGATTCCAGTATTCATAGCGGAACTTTGCCGCAGTAGAATTGAACTTGATTAGTTGGTTAGTTGGAAGAACTCCCTCACTCGAGGGCTACCAAATAAAACTTTATTTAAAGTGTGAGGGAACTATAATTGAGTTGATCGCCGTGGGATCTTAACTTTGCAACTTTAGATGATCAAACTATAAATATTTCAACGGTTTGTGTGTACGCTTAAAAACTTATTTATAGAAAAATGTATATAAATTGATCATTTATCATCGTTAATATGTTGGGTTACAGAATGAGAAATTCATAATTTAAAATGACCCATTTAAAATTATATCATATACTTATAAATACAAATTTAAATTATTGACGACAAGACCAAATTTTTTAATCAATAAATATTAAAGAAGCTATTTGAATAATTTGCAAAATATTTTTTAAAAACACAATGTCCTTATAGGTTGGTTCAAAACCAAATGTAATAATTATAATTATTTTCTAAAGGAAATGAAAATAGGGTATAAAAACTGTGCATGACGGCAAAAATATTGCTCATTTGTTTGTTGAATATTTAAATATATATATGTCTGTATACATGACATCCTCTTGTATGCAATTTACGCCATGCAATTTACCTCCACTGTTGTTTTTTATTTTTTTTTATGTGAAAAGTTGCCAAACGAGCTGACGGTTCACCTGATGTTAAGTGAATACCGCCGCCCATGGACATCGGCTACACCAGAGGGTTTGCTGATGCGTTGACAACTTTTTTGAATTGGCTCCGGCTACCATTTTTTTCCGGATATATGCAAGAAGCAATTATCACTCCAATTCAACAAATCCGGAGATTCGGAGATCTGGAGATCTGGAGATCTGTTTTATAGTGTTGAGTTTACCGGTAACTTTATGTTTAAAGTATAAGTAAAAGTAAAGTAACAGCGTATTATACAATTTGTCTCACTACTGGGGACAGGCCTTCTCGATACAAGTGGTATTAGGGTATAGTTCACTAAGCGGGCTCACTGCGAAATCGGCGAGCTTCACCTATCTTCAATAATTTGGAGGTTTCTTCACGATGTTTTTCACTTTGTGATTAAGCTAAACCTTTTTGTATGTCAGTTTTCTGTATTTATTTAGTTAGTAAGCCTTAATAAATAAAATCAAACAATATGGTGTCACAAATATAGCAACGTGTTGCGTAATTAATATTAATCAGGGATTTTTTTTTATTATTTATGTATTTTACGAAGTTTAACTTCTATCACTTGTATAGTGCTGAAAAAGCTTTGTTTTTTTATTTGTTTAAAGGAAAACAGGCATTTGGAGGGGAACTTTATAACACTCAGCACGAATTAACGTCTCAGCCACTAGGGTGACCTATGCTATAAATTTTTTGTTCTTGACTTTGAAACGAATAAAGTAAACATTGAAAAAAATATATTCTAAATTTCTTAAATTACTAATAACGTTCTGAATTTATTGATATTTGAAAATAATATTGGAGTAATAAAATATAGCGTATGTTCTTTCCAACGAGATGCGATAGGTTGGCAAGGTTATGTCAAATTCCGGTAATCAAACACTGAAATTCAACAGCCTTTTAAGGACTATTACATCTTTATTCAGTTATGATATGTATGTAATGGTAATTACTGGAACTATCGATTCGATTTTCGAAATATGTTGAAACACGAAATTATATCTTCTATTGTTAAACGTGAATCGTTCTGCTCATAAATACAGGGGATACACGTTTATTTATTGCTCTACGTTTTATCTCTTTCGCGTTCTACGGGTCTCAAGCGGCTTTGCTACGTAAACAACTGCAGAATGAGTTTTGCTTTAGCACCGTTGGCTATTGTTTTCATAATCTCGGATTACTCGCTTAGTGCTGGAATTTTCTTTTAAATTTGTATTAACTTCTTAGAAATGCTTTATACTTGTCAAGATTCTTAATTATTATGTTTATTTGATTGCGTTTTGTGCATAAATAACATAATTATCTCTGACAATAACCTTTTAGAATGTTCTTTAAGTAATTTTATTTTTTGATTAAAATATAATTTTACTCAAAAAAGCCATTAATGACATGAAACAGCTTCAGCGGCGATTATTATATTTCTAACGTTAGTGCAGCGTTAAGATTGTCCGATTCCCGTGAAATGTAAAAAAAAGTTTATATTACACTCACATCGTAATATGTGAACAAAGATGTTTAATAACATAGATAACGCATGTCCATATTGCGCGGCGTTCAAAAACCGTTCCGCTTTACAGAATAGCAGTCTAATTACTAATTAGTAATTTGAGTTCCTCAGCTTCAGTGCGCTAGTGTCACATCTGCCTCGTATTTGTATTAATCTCATTGATGTAAAATACATTTTTTGTTGATTATTAGCAAATACGGTTTTAATTTTTTCCTGTCTACAAAAATGCAATATGAAAAAGATTGGCCGGTTATAAAATTGCTGTGGTCTTTATAAAAAGCAAAATAGATAATTTGGAAAACCATCGTGGTTAATTATGATACTTATTTTTATTTACGATGAAATTTAAAATAGCGATGACAGCCCCCGAAAGTATAGTTCACTTCTATATGTGCAATATAATAAGTGACCCTAATCGACATACATGTATAAAACGTGGTCTGTAGCAACGTTAGGGTACTCCATGTGTCTTTACGATGTAAGGTAATGTGATACTCTTGACCCAGAAACGAAAAAGCACGGATGTGTCTGAGCGTTAGAGCCAACCATTATTAGTGGCTTTTGTAATCACTTCTATTTTAATCTATTTTAAACGATGCATTGTTAATATGTCTACAATAATATTTCTTTGAAGTAGGTATCATAGACATTCTATTGGATGGATATCCTGTATTATCGTTATGTGGGTTCCCAGTTGTTGAATATTTTTTACATATATTTTTTCGCATCAAAACTATATTGTTAAAGGGTTACCTTTTTATGACCTTTTAATGACCTGAATAATCCATTCAAAGAGATTTCTAATGATCTGGACTAATGTAGGACATGCTCTGGTGATCGACTTACAATTACTTTAAGAAGTTTTACAGATAAAAACGATGAGCAACATTCATTCGTCCAGATAATATAAGTGCTTATTCACTTTCATTACTAATTTTGCTAAGTTCTATTTTATTATCTCTAATATCGACTTATATTATATTAACAAAACATCGGTCTTCAATTTAAAAAGAAATCTGAAAACAGCTCAAAGTAGATATAAAACGAAGATTATGTTACATCTGAAGTGATCTTTATTTGTAAATCCGGTTTAAATTAATTTACCTACTTTTATTAATAGTTATTCCGAAAAGACATTACTAGATAATGGTAGTAAATAAAATAGCGGCAATGTAATATTTCAAGTAAAATTCACGCGAATTGTATTCCGCGGATCCTCCTGTAGCGGGAAGATAACGAAGTTTAGGGGAGGCTGAAAACGAGGCAAAGCGTAAATGAATTAGAAGCAAGCTTTGTAAATGTTACTTTCATTTAAAAATTCGAGCATTGATTTTTTAAGGATCTACTAACAACAATCCTTACTAAATTAAATTTTCTTAATAAATTACATTCATCAAACTAAGATGTTTATAATATTTTATTTATTTTACAATGTATTTACAATGTATTTGATCACTTAAAATTTGTACAATGAATTTTTACACTTTTGTTGGTTTCTAAAACAATTTGAAACTGTTTGTGTAACATCCAGATGAAAATTCGTTAGAGCGGGATTCATTGAAAAAGAAAAGGGAACGAAAATTTACAATACTTTTTACTACTTTGATAGTAATTACTCTTGAACTTATACTTGTGGTGATTCGTACTATATTCATATAAATTATCACAAAAACTTATGTATGTTAATTAATAAATTACAACAATAGATGTCTGGATCCAACGTCACTGTATATTTTAACTTTTTTTAGCCGTGTTTGAAGTTCCCAAACAATATTAAATTATAGGTTACATTTCTGTAAAGTGAATAGAGTAATATAATAATATCATACCAATGTAGTAAAAAATAAATTTTCGGTTTATTTTAATTTCCATTTATACTTACATATCTTTGAATGAACACAGAATTGTTTAAATCTGAATAAAGACGAGTGATAATAACATATGAAGCTATATACTCATATTACGTGATATTCCAGACAGCTAAAGCACTTAATAAAATAGAAATTCTAAAATATATACAAAAAATGGTTGCATTACGGCTGGCTCTTTCTTTTTCGAGACTCTTATAATCAATTAATAAAGTGTTTTCGTGCTTAATTCACGTCAGTGACTCTATATTCGTACTTTCTTTCTCAACACGACTTTGCACTCAGCTGTTCTAACTGCGTAACATAACACTCGCTGGGACACGTAGGATTTACTTTGAATAACACAAGAAATACATAAACTTTATAGCCAATTTCTTTATTCACGGTTTCGTGAATAAAGAAATGTACATTGAGTTTAATTTTTCGATTTACCTCTATTGGAAATCTACATCAAGAAGAAACATCACGCAAGGAGCATATTGATAGATGTAGGATCTTATTTTACCATAGTTTTATCTTGGCTAGGGCCAAGCAACTGTCATCGCTGTTGCATGATTACGCAGGTCCGTCCTGGAAAGCACCACGACCTCACAGAATAGCGGCGTGAAGTGGAAGTTATGCGTTTCGTCTGGTGAGTAAGGAAACCGGGGTCTACTTTATTAAAAGGTGGTAAGCTGCTGCAACCCTACGGGTGTTGCCAATGTCCAGTGGCGTTGTCATTACTTAACATCAGGAACCACCCGAACCACCACCTCGTTTGCAGTCTTCTTAAATAAAAGAAACAGACATTCATAACATGGCTAAAATAAATTCAGTGTGAAGAAAATGAAGAAAAATTAGAAGCAATTACCTGTAAACGAGAATAAAGGAGCAAAATTGCTAAGCTAGCGTTGAGAGATACTATCAAAGTGAAAATACTGTTTTAATTATTTTATTTTATACATGCAATGGCGCAAGACGCTCGTCAAATTAACTTAAATACCTTTTTTTTTTAAATTTTCAGTAAATGATGTTATCGTAACGCTTACATAATAAATAAAGATAATATTTTGAGGCATCATAATGAGATGTGAACCTATAGCCATATACGGGCTACAGATGTGGGTTTTTTAAACGTAAGAAATACCGAAAAGGCATAACTCGCACATGACTTTGCTTCGAACCCTCTAACTTAGTTGGAGTTGTAACACCAATTATACAACTTTGTTGCAATTAATTTATAAGGCATTGTTCTAAATTAACATCTCACATGATAATGTACAATATAGATAATTTAATTGACATGAACACAAACACAAATTAGACAGGTAATTTGAAATGACAACTGCGGTCTTATAAAGGCGGGTGACAGCTAGCAACACGAGTTGGCGTAAAGTAGGTCAAAATAGGGAATAACTGTAAGTATATAAAAATACGTTAGTTTGTAATAAGCTTATTAATTGCTTCTAATATATGAGCCAATGTTTTTTTTTTCATGAAAGACATTGCCCTCACTTAAGGATAACATTATCCTGTGTTGCAAGGACGTTTTACATACATAAATTTCACGTGGACAAACACCCAGATGCGAAACAACTATCTGTGGATCACACAAATAGTTGTCCCGTGTGGGAATTGAACCCACGACCTCCGGCGCCGATCTTAATGTTTGTGTTTATAAGAAGTTTGTTTGTTCTCCCCACAGCAACAACTGTGTAGGGATGGGTTCTAAAGATAATTTACTGTCATAAGGATAAAGTCAACTCAGAATCTCTAGAAGTTATCTAGACTATTACTCATAGAGGATAGCTGTTGTTTTCAATTGCTAAATAGAAAAACAAATAAATTAACATCCCGTCAGAATATTGAAGTAAATAACTTAGTATTGAATGAACATACGCAAAATACGAAAATTATTACGCTTAGCTGGTAGTTAAAACTGCACTTTTTGAACTCAAACGAGCGAAGCTGAGAGGATTAACTATTATACAGAAAAAACAAAAAAAAAATTGAGGGAAAAACTTATTTTAATACATTGCTATTTAGGAGTAACTAAATTAGGATGATTGCAGCCGTGATATTACGTGTTTACTTAATAACATAACACGATTAACACTTAGATATCCGTTAAGACAAGTGTGTTCATTCACGTTTATCAGTCAGAAGCTCGATTAGACCAGGAAATAAATTGCTTTGTATACGTCAAAGCATTTTTTTACTTGTTAATTAATTGCTGGTCGATTTCCCAGCCTCTGCAGCACCACTGATTCTATTATTTTCTCATAAACAAAATTTATAATTCAATACATTTAAAACAAAAAACATGACTCTATTATATTCTTTATTATTTTGAATTAAATAATTTTCAATAATACGTGGAAAAAGAAAATATACAATCATTTACCAAAAGCACACAGAGGATCATATTTATTATTTTCGGTTATAATATTAGATTCGATTTCCCCGCTGTTTGGCCGTCTATCGAATACCTTCATTTAATATTGATTGGAGCATTAATTCCGGTTCGTTGACGAGGAAAAGCATGTTACTGTGAATGATTGAACCAAAAGTTCCATACGTTCATAATAATAACATAATATTATGTACTAGACATAATCTCTAATCTTATCCTTTAAACGAGCAATTCTTGTATATATACACAGCGTGTCGTTACCATCGCGACAATAAATGAACACACGTCTAACGCTACTTGCCAATAATCATAAAAAAATATTAACGTTAAACAAATCCATAATTAAAAAAAAATATTTTTTAAACAAACTAATTAAGTAAAAAAGAAACAAAATTTGTAACATCGTAAACAACTCGCGCCACAGCGTCGCATTACAAGCCTCCCCTTCTAACAGTATGTTTTGTCTCTTTTAAATTCCCATTCATATGCTTTGTGACCTTATATATATATATATATATATATATATATATATATAATCGGAATCTCGGAATCGGCTCCAGCGATTTTCATGAAATTTAGTATGTGCGTAGATTCGGGGGCGAAAAATCGATCTAGCTAGGTTTCATTTTTAGAATATGTCCTTTTATCCCTGTTTTCAGGGAATGAAAAATATCATTCGAATATGACGGTAAATTTCGCCGCAAAAGAAAATGTTATAATAGCTCGGTCGGTAATCGGGCGGCCCCAAAACAGACGGCCGTGGTTCGTGTCACGATCATTTACACACTCTTTTTTTTTTACTTTTTTTTCTTTTCCAGATCATTGCTTTCTTTATTTTTTATTTTTTGTTGATCCAGATGATTTTGTTATTTTTCCCTTTTTTTTAAAGTTGTTTCTTTTGTGAAAAACACCACTTCATATTTTCTTATTATTAGGTCGGTAAGATCCAAAAATATTATGCATATTTCATAACTCAGTAAATTGTATCTAAATTTAATTTCCAAAATACACTATTTACAATACACTACTTACAAAAAAAAAAATCAAACCGAGCAAAGCTCGGTCCTCCGGGTACTATGTATTAACTAATAAGTTTTGACTAATACTATCATGTTTCTTCCCTTTTATAACATGTTTAATGTTTCATATTCTTTAGCCTTCTACGATAGTGTTTTTGAATGAAGTTGTTTTAAATCACCACCGTCAACCGTACAACACCGTTTATTACCAACGATACCACCTCGATGGTTAGCAGTCAACCACCGTGCAATTATCAAGGAATTTTCTTCCATATACGACCACTTCGTGGGATCAGTTGTTGGCAATGGTATTTTCGGAGCGATATAAATTAGAGGCCTTCAAGAAGAGCTTATCCTGTCAATCACACACGCCGGCATAATTTGCAGATTTTTTTTGCTGCAAATGTCGTTAGGCAGTGTTCTATCAGATCGTTTGCCGTCACTTCCATTAAAAAGTTAAACAAAAACGTTTTTATGACCCGGAGATGAACAAGATTCTCTTCATATTGTTTATTGTAAAACTTAATTTAATTTTTATATTTCATTACCATAATTATTTTTTGTCCAAAAATCTTTACGCTATTCTGTAGGAATCTGTTCTTGAATCTGTGAATTCATTTAAACAGTTCAATATAATAATTAATTTAACCAGAGAACATCTGTATTATGTATATGACCACTAACCTAGTTTAATAAAAATGGCAATAGATTAGTTACGATTTTAGATATAGGTAGGTCAATTGAAGCATTATCGGAAATGAAACAACGTGAAATAGGTTCAAGGCATAAACGGTTTATTATAACGAGCACGCGTCTGCTGTTAATAATGAGTGGGTGTAAAAATTCAGCGAAATTCAAAGCTTTTTTATGGAAAGCTCTATCATACATTTGCAATCCCAATCGTACCAATCAGCCTTACTTTTAAACAAACGTTGACTTAACTGAGCATACGGGTATATCTATAGTTAGTTAAAGCACTACGCTAGCTAATCATAGCAATTATACATTTTACCAAAGCGGCAGGTTGTTTTAAATCAAACTTATTAAAAATATCAGAAAAGAAGATAATTTTTCACTACAGTCATGAAATAAAATGATGTTAACTTCTTAAAAGGTGAAGAAAATTCAACATATTCCTAGAATGTATATACTAAAAGCGGAATACAATTGTTGAAAAAGGCTACTATTTGGCTCTAATAATTAGGTCAACAATCTGTTTGGATTGCGTAGATAACGAAATAAATGTTTCTTCTAAACCTGAGAGGGTTTGCAGATGCGTTGACAACCTTTTTGAAAATTGGGCGGCTACCTCACTCACCAGACGAAACGCTAAAGTATTATACTTCCACCTCACGCCGGTCTTCTGTGAGGTCGTGGTGCTTACCCGGACGAGCCTGCCCATTCGTGCAACAGCCGGGGCCGTATGTGTATGGCCCTCCAACATCTAAATATTTAATATTTTTTAAAGACGCTATCTTAGCACAAACGGATGAATCCTTGTTTAAGTACGAACTATCATTGATGCGGAATTGCAGGTCGATGTCAGACAAATAAGTTTAAGGCAAAGGGTATGTGATACAGCGGCTAATTTCCGGCGGAAGGAGAACTCTCATTAAAATTTAAACGTATCACTGTAATAAATTGAAATGGTTAATGTTATTTTGGTAGAAATAGTAGTGACTGTAATCTTTCACTCACGCATTGATGCAAGATGTTCTTGATGTCAAATCATTTATCATATTATGCTGAAAGATTGCGCAGGATATTAGTATACCAAACTCAGAAAGAAACATCCGAAACATTAAGGAAGCCGCTAGTGATTTGCCGTTTTTCTCGATGGAATTACGAAACTATGTTTATGACAGCTGCCAAGAAAGGAACAGACACAATATTTAGTTAATGTTCTTTGATTCTCAAGCAACTAAGCATGGTTATATTACTTATTTTATGTTAACTTACTTTTATAGGGAAAAAAGAGGTCATTAACATTCTCGTTGTTTTGATTAATCCAAGAATTAAACCTTAATTCTCAATTTAATTGAACATTGTTTCTTTAATAAAAGAACAGTGTTTAGCACAAGTGTGTAGTTTGACACGAAATATTATTGTTTGTATAACATTAAATTAGTAAATACATAATAGTTTATTCTTTTATCGAGCCAGTCTGTGAGTCCCAAACGTAATTGCAAAGAAGGTGCTCATTTTCTTTGTGATTTGTGCCACTTTTTGAAAATGCAAAGCAACAAAACAATATACCTACAGAACCTTGATATTTGACAACCAAGCGCATTACAATAAATTTTGGGCCACACGCGGCCTTTGTGTAGAATCAGTTATGACCTGCTAGACCCGTGTGTTTCAGGGATGGTGAGTGTTAGTGAATAGATTATTTTTCAAGATTCTGAAAGGAGGTAATTCCCTAGCTCCATTGGTGTTGCTACTGTTTGTGTGCGTTGGTTAACTTTTACCATCAGGGAAACAGAGTTTTTAGTTTGCCACCAATCTAAAAAATACCTTTCTTATCAGTTTTCTAACAAAACAATGACGTATTAAATTAAAATTGCAGAGTGAAGTTTATCACATGTTTACAATAGACAAATAGAACTATCATAAATTAGGCAAATGAGGATGCAAAACACTATTAATCTTTTATACATATATATAACAAAATTCTAAAAAAAAAAATATGTAAATATAATTACATCGTTTGATACAAAGAGCACTCAGTTTTAAAGTGGTCATAAAACATGACAAGTTTGTGCTGACTGTCAGGTACAATTTGTGTTACTTAAATGTAATGTAGAACAAAGGTTATTATAAACGACAAAAGATACACTTACGAGCTAGCTAAGCGAAGTATTTGTAGAAATACTGTTAAAAGATAATGTTTAAAATATTTTAAAATGAAATAAAAAAATAGTCGCTTTAAAGTGGAAATAACTCAAAATCTTTTAACGTATACTATAGTATTTTTGTGCGTGCATATGTACGTATGGTATTTTATACTGAAGAAGTAAATTTGCAAAGGAAAGAATGCAAGAAACTATCACACCATATTTCCTATTACAGTTCCAAACTCACGAAGAAAAAATATAGATATGTATTATTATTTAGCGCTGGGCTTTGGATTAATGTAAATGGTTATATTATCAACACTAACAAGGTCACCCGACACTCTTCATCAATTTTATGATGCTTCTATATGTCTATATTCCTTTATACACTCTTCATGTTTTTATCAGTCGGCGGTAATGAGGCGGGTGTATATTCTATGGAATAATTTGTGTTTGGTTTTTTTTCGATGTTCCTGCGTATTCTACATATCAACATATTGGGTAGGTACAATAGGAAAATAAGACGGTGCTATCATTCAAACCTGGAAAACCTAATTTCGCTTTATCGGAAATCTACGGTCGACGTTTCATTTTTACAATCAAAATGTTTGCAAGGAATAATTCAATGTTTAAATTACAGAAAGCTGAAATGTTTTAATATAATACAATATGCAATGACAGCAGCGGTCTAGTAAGGGCGGGCGGCAGCTTGCATCGGATATGAGTTGGCGTGAAATAGGTCAAGCAGGAAACACTACAAATAGTATAAATGTGGAAATTGGTTAGCGTGTTTGTTCCCGATTCGGTTCGCAACGGTTGATCGGGTTTCCACGAAGTTAGTCATAGCGTAAAGGAACAGAGTTAAGAATATATTTAAAAAATAGAGTACACCAAAGATGATCTCTGATAATGTTCTGTCCCGTGACGATGAACGCTGGAAACATCGAGAATTTAAAAATCGAATTAAGCGCGATATAATCCGTAAAAGACTTTCATTTAACAATATGTTCACGAATATTGAGTGTAACGATGATTTTTAAAGGTTCTCTTAGGATGAAAACCCTAAAATATTAAAGAAAGAGAGAACATAAATACGTTTTACCTGTCTTTACTTTCCATATCTACGGATTAATTGATACGCGAACGGTGTGATTATGACATAAACTTTCCGAATTTCCGAGATCGGTAATATTTTGGGGAAATAAATTAAGTACCTATCAAATAGCATTTTTATGGAAATTTTAAAGAGTTAACGACTACATATATAACGATATCATATTGTATGTTCTCTACATTCAAATGCTCCTGAGTAGAAGTTTGCTAGGTTGTTTTTGCAAGCGTTTATTTGGACAGAGGCGGTTAATTCATCTTCGTTTGATTGATTACCTCGAATTCAATCTCAAAAAGTTTTTATGTGGGAAGGGAGAGTGACAGAAATTGATCGATGCTACCGTACTTCAAATTCCGATGCCAACGCCCGATACTGTTAATTGCATTTTTATATGTGTACATTTAAGATAAATATACTTCGGAGAAACATTTGCAAAGTTGTAGTAAAAAAAGTACAAAGTTAAAGTGGACTTTGGCCGGGCACATGTGCCGAAGAATAGACGAACGTTGAAGCAAGCCCGTTTTGGAGTGGAGACCCAAAGGGCTAGGCAAAGGGAAAGCCAGGAGAAGTGTGGGTAGACCATCAGCCCGAACACACGCCGAAGAAGAAGAAGACAATTTGGTTCATACTCAATCAAAAGATGATCAACTTTCAATGGGCCCTGGGCTGTTTGCTGAATGTTGATTCACTAATTCCTTCTGAAACGAGGAGTCCTTTATTAGAGAGGTGTAGAGATATTAAGGAAGTAGTTACTAGTTGACTTGCAACTATGAAGCTGACAAATTTAAGGTGAAAAGAATTTAACTGGTACCATTAACACAAAATCCACTTAGTCTAGCCATCAATAATAAAACCAAAAACTAAAAACTGCATCATCATCCGGCTGCTCTTATCCCACCATAGTGGGGTCGGCACAAGATGTGAATCATGTTGTAAGCGGTTTTGGTTATTATCTTTTACGACCGGCCACCTGTTAGACCTCAACCCTCCTTGGAAAACAAACATCCAGATCTGGAACAGTTATCTGTGGGTCACACAAATACTTCACCCGTGTGGGAATCGAACCCACAAGACTCGACGCCGAAGCATAGCTTCTAAAAATATGAGTTACTATTGTTACATGTTTTGATTGGTGTATCCAAGGTTGCACTATCTTTTTTGACCCGACTGCCGTAGGACAGTAATGTTTGTGTGTTATGATACATGTGTAATTCTTTGGCACGTTCTACAGCCTAAATATTTTGCCAGATTTCAACACATTAAATGTGATTACATTCGTCTTTTAGTTATAGGAGTGACCTACTGTAATTATACAATATTATTTCAAAAAATTGAAGAAAAGTTAGTATTTTGAAGGTAGTCGTATTTTTTTATTTCACTAAAAATTTCATGTTTGTTTCGTTACGTTACTTAACGTCTTAACTACAATCTAATACCTTTAAACGAGCAATTCTTGTATATATATTATCGGAATCTCGGAAACGGCTCCAGCGATTTTTATGAAATTTAGTATGTGCGTAGATTCGTAGATTCGCAAAATCGATCTAGCTAGGTGTCATTTTTAGAAAATGTCCTTTTGTCCCTGTTTTCAGAGAATGAAAAATATCATTCGAACATGACCTTAAATTTCGCAGAAAAAGAAATGATATAATAGCTCGGTCGGTAATCGGGCGGCCCCGAAACAGAAGACCGCGGTTCGTGTCATGATCATTTACACACTTATTTTTTTTCCTTTTTTTTTCTATACCAGATCATTGCTTTCTTTATTTTTTATTTTTTAATTTCCAAAATACGCGATTTACCAAAAAAAGGTCCTCCTGGTACTTAAATTAAAATAAGTGACGCATGATGACTTCAAGAGCATACGGAATTTTCATTTCGTATGAAAGTCAAAGTTAAAAATGTATACTTGTTACGTAGCTTTCATAAGAAAACTTCCACCGGTTTTTTATTTATATCAGTAGAAACATGAACCGCATTTACAGTTTGCGCTCTTGTATATACAATTATTGTTTTCAGCGCAGGCTGTCAATAGAACGATAGTTATTTTTAAATACGAAACTGAGTATTTTGCTCGCATTTCTACGGATGTTTACGTACCACTGTTAGCTTAAAAATGAGTCAGGCCTTATAGTCTAAATGAAATATATAAATAACTTAAAGATACTAAATATGTCGATATATTATTTTTAATTAATTATTAAGTTTACAAAACTCCACTTTGATATTCGAGTTTCAAAACGGATCTGATATGGAAAAATAGCGCAACCGTAGAGAGTAGTTGAGATTACCTTTGCAATGATCATTATTTTGTGTTATAAACCAAAACCAGTATTACACATTTTAGTTCGTTCATAATTGGTTGTTTGTAACCAATCACTGCTACTTGATTTGTTATGTTACCTACATTGCTTATTACGTTTACAGAAAACGTGTTAAATCTAAAAAATTGAAGTACAAACTCAAACTGAATTTGTACCGGTTGAATCCAATTTCATGGATCCTCGCTGTAGCGAGTAAATAATCTAGTTAAA